>CAKNXH010060510.1:0-15648 GCA_932178445.1 Andricus quercusramuli
CATCGGAGTGATTTTTTAATGTGAGTTCCCTCGTCTCTCACATCAGTTCATAATCATCGCGGTGCTTTTTTGAAGTGAGTCCTTTCGCTTCTCAGACCAGTTCATAATCATCGGGGTGCTTTTTTGAAGTGATTCCCCACGCCTTTCACATCAGTTCATAATCATCGGGGTGCTTTTTTAAAGTTAGTGCCCTCGCCTTCCACGTCAGTTTATAATCATCGGGGTGCTTTTTTAAAGTGAGTGCCCTTGCCTCTCACATCATTTCATAATTGTCGGAGTGCTACTTTGAAGTAAGTCCTCTCGCCGCTCGAATCAGTTCATACTCATCGAGGGGCTTCTCTAAAGTAAGTGCCCTCGCACTCTCACATCATTTCAGAAACATCGGAGTGATTTTTTAATGTGAGTTCCCTCGTCTCTCAAATCAGTTCATAATCATCGCGGTGCTTTTTTGAAGTGAGTCCTTTCGCTTCTCAGACCAGTTCATAATCATCGGGGTGCTTTTTTGAAGTGATTCCCCACGCCTTTCACATCAGTTCATAATCATCGGGGTGCTTTTTTAAAGTGATTCCCCACGCATTTCACATCAGTTCATAATCATCGGGATGCTATTTTAAAGTAAGTCCTCGCGCATCTCACATCAGTTCATAATCATCACGGTGATTTTTTAATGTGAGTGCCCTCGTCTCTCACATCAGTTCATAATCATCGGGGTGCATTTTTAAAGTGATTCTCCACGCATTTCACATCAGTTCATAATCATCGGGATGCTATTTCAAAGTAAGTCCTCTCGCCTCTCACATCAGTTCATAATCATCGGGGTGCTATTTTAAAGTAAGTCCTCTCGCCTCTTACATCAGTTCATAATCATCGGGGTGCTTCTTTAAAGTGAGTGCCCTTGCCTCTCACATAATTTCCTAATCATCGAAGTGATTTTTAATGTGAGTTCCCTCGTCTCTCACATCAGTTCATAATCATCGGGGTGCTTTTTAAAAGTTAGTGCCCTCGCCTATCACATCAGTTTATAATCATCGGGGTGCTTTTTTAAAGTGAGTGCCCTCGCCTCTCACATCATTTCATAATTATCGGAGTGCTACTTTAAAGTAAGTCCTCTCGCCGCTCGAATCAGTTCATACTCATCGAGAAGCTTCTTTAAAGTGAGTGTCCTCGCCTCGCACATCATTTCAGAAGCATCGGAGTGATTTTTTAATGCGAGTTCCCTCGTCTCTCACATCAGTTCATAATCATCGCGGTGCTTTTTTGAAGTGAGTCCTCTCGCTTCTCAGATCAGTTCATAATCATCGGGGTGCTTTTTTAAAGTGATTCCCCACGCCTTGCACATCAGTTCGTAATCATCCGGGTGATTTTTTAATGTGAGTGCCCTCGCCTCTCACATCAGTTCATAATCATCGGGATGCTATTTCAAAGTAAGTCCTCTCGCCTCCCACATCAGTTCACAATCATCGGGGTGCTTTTTTGAATTGAGTGCCCTCGCCTCTCACATCAGTTCATAATCATCGGAATGCTATTTTAAAGTAAGTCCTCTCGCCTCTCACATCAGTTCATAATCATCGGTGTGCTTTTTTGAAGTGAGTGCTCTCGCCTCTCACATAATTTCATAATCATCGAAGTGATTTTTAATGTGAGCTCTCTCGTCTCTCACATCAGCTCATAATCATCGGGGTGTTATTTTAAAGTAAGTTCTCTCGCCTCTTACATCAGTACATAATCTTCGGGGTGCTTTTTTAAAGTGAGTGCCCTCGCCTCTCACATCATTTCATAATCATCGGGAGGCTTTTTTAATGTGTGTTCTTTCGTCTCTCAAATCAGTTGATAATACTCGGGGTGTTTTCTAAAGTGAGTCCTCTCGCTTCTCACATCAGTTCATAATCATCGGGGTGCTTTTTTAACGTGACTCCCCACGCCTTTCACATCAGTTGACGCTCAGTTCATCTCTAAACAATTAACTGAGCATGAAAACTGCTATAAAACAGATCCAGATTTGATTTTATTGGGTACAAAGATTATTTCAATTAGAGTAAAGCACACCACTTTTATTGATAGTACAAACTATTTTCAATTACATCTCAGCTCATTACCGGCATCATTTGCATTAGTGGGAATCGGCGAAAAGATAGGAACGTTTCCACATCTTTTTTATACCCCGGAAAATAAAAATTATTGTGGACCTCTTCCACCAATAAAATTTTGTTCTCCGAGTACAATGTCGAAAATAGCTCGACAAGAATTTTTTAATTGGTACGAGGAGATAAGTGGCGGTCCAGAGTATCAATTTAATTTTTGGGAAGAGCGTTGAATGGCTCTTATCTATGGAGCGCGACCTTAATATTATTATTCGTCACACTGGTAGAGCTCGAGAGCATCGTCTTCAAGAAGGCCCTATAGTAGATGGCTTTTTTGAAGATGAAGCTACGAGAACTCGTCGCGTTTTCGAATTTGATGGTTGTTTCTGGCACATTGCAAGCTCTGCTATCCCATTGACAGAGATAAAATACTTAGTAATACAGGAGAAACCATGAATGAGCGATAGGAGAAAACACGTGCGCGATCGGATAAAATAAAAAGTCACGGATATGAACTCACAGAGATATGGAAATGTGAGTTTAATCGCCTCAAAAATACGGACAGCAATCTAAAAGATTTTTTAAATAACCATCCTTTATTAAAAACCAATAAGGTATTAAACCCTCGAGATGCATTTTACGGTGATCTAACAGGGAATACGAAATGCTTTTACGAAGTGAAAGATGGAGAGATATTTGTTCTCTTTACCCGTACATCTCGAAAGCCAGAAAATTCCCTGTAGATCACCCAACTGTATATGTAGGATCAGAAGATTGTAAGAAATTTAAGAGTCCAGATTTTGATCTTACCAACGTCGAGGGTTTAGTACTTTGTACAGTTTTACCTCCACGAAAGCTTTATCATCCTCTTTTGCTGGTTCGTTTACACGAGAAACTCATGTTTTCTCTCTGCCGCACATGCTGTGAAACTCTGGAACAGGGCAAGTGTTCGCATGAAGATGAGTCACAGCGTGTGTTGGAAGGTACATGGGTTTCCGATGAGTTGAAAAAAGCTGTGCAATTGGGTTACAAAATTGTCGATATCTCAGAAATATGGCAACCCAGTAAAAAAAATTAATTCGGGAGGATTGCGGTGAATTACCATGTTTAAATTCGCCCGAATTCTGATATCTGATTCGTTAAAACGAATTGAGCCACAGCGAATTAAATGCGTGTAAATTCGCCTTAATTCGTGGTCGAGGTCATTTCACAAAAAAATAATAAAAATTGCATGCCTCGAGACTCGAACTAGCGATCTCAAGTGTATAAAGTCCAGAGGGCGACCACTGAGCTACGGGACTCATTGATATTTATTTACAACGGATCCTTTATGCCGAGCGCGTTGGTTATAGCGGCTATAGCTTACAAATTCGATTGAATAGGCCAGTCTTTAACTGTATTCACGCTGGAAAATTCTGGCGAATTGCGGTTTGACTTAAAATCTCGCAAATCAAAATGAATTTGCGGACACTGAAAATAATTTGTGCTGACGCATTCAAATGAATTAGATCCCATAAAAATTTGTTGCTTAATTCGGGCGTATAGGATATTTGAATACTTTATTACTTTTCACGAATTTACACGAATTCACCACCATCTCCAATTCGAGATTGTCGCAAAGCAAGATTCACGGGGGCTCCTGGCGAATTCTACTCAATTCGTCTCAATTAGTTTCTTTTTACTGGGAATATAAAGTAGTACAGTATGATCCAACCACGCAGAAGGGAGGTCCTTTCGCAGGATATATTAATATGTTCTTAAAGATCAAACAGGAGGCAAGTGGTTGGCCATCATACTGTATTGATGAATTTTGAAAGCTCGAATACATTCGTCAATACGAGTTGGCAGAGGTTATCAAGCTTGATCGTGATAAAATTATAAAAAATCCGGTGTTGCGTTCCGTCGCGAAACTGTGTCTTAACTCCATCTGGGGTAAGTTTGGACAACGTAATAATCTACCGCAAACAGAAATTGTAAGCACGCGAGAAAAACTATTACATCTCCTCACTAACCCAGAAATCGAGGTCAAAGATATCGTGCCTGAAAATCAAAGCATGTTGTACGTTTGTTGGGTGTACAGGGAAGAAGCCACTACCCCAGTACCTAATACAAACGTTGTCATTGCAGCGTACACCACTGCTCAGGCACGATTAAAACTGTACGGGTACTTAGAACAGTTGGATCGTCGTGTTTTATATTATGATACAGATTCGTGTATATATGTCACACGCGGTACCCCTGATGAGTACACTCCACTAGTAGGCTCACTTTTAGGTGATATGAGCGACGAGTTAGAAACAGATTATGGAAAAGGAAGTTACATACGTTCTTTTGTTTCAGGGGGGCCTAAATTTGATGCATACATAGCTCGTTCAGCAGATGGTAGCGAGTCTGCTGTATGCAAAGCTGAAGGTATTACCCGCATGCCTAGCATTAGAGAGAAAGTGTGCATTAATTAAATTTCTTGTTAAAAATAGCAGCAATTTTAATCTTATTTTTTATTCCACAGATCATTGGCCAAGCAGCAGCAACAGACCGTTAGGCAATGGTCCAGTCACTGGGTACTCCCCAAGTATGGACGAGTTGGATGCTGCTAACACACTGGAGCATCTGGCCAACAAGAGTACGGTCCAACAACTCCACGATGATGATGATGATGCTGATGATGATGATGATACCACGTATTACAGCACAGATCACGAAGAAGAAGAAGAAGATAAAGAAAATGTAGCAGTGAGGTTGAGTCCTACAGGTTTCTCCAGTCATCGAGGAGAGCGGGCTCAAAGACGTGCTCTTGGGCGAACACATCCCTACATCAGAGATATCCCTGCTAAAAATTCCGGACCGATTTCTGACCGAAATTTGTCCGGTCGAAGGACCACGGAAACTAATCCAAATATCATCCGGTAGAATCCGGAAGCTGTACGGTCAGATGGATTCCATCAGTCCGGGTTAGATCCGTTTGAGTCCATATTTTGTACGGACTGACGGATGCTATCAATCCGGATTGTGTCCGGGACGTCATCGGGATCTATCCCGGTGTATTTACAAATTTTTCCGGATGAAGTAGAACAAAAAAAATAATAAACCTGTATATTGTCCGGTAGAATCCGAAAGTTGTCATTTTCTATCGGAATCATATAGTTATCTTCATCCTTGTTCAAAAGCTTATTAGTTTTCTCATCATTTTCCGTGTTACTACCCAGCTGAAAATTCTTGTACAGGAACCTCGGAGGATCTTGCACATGTTCCTGTACACGAAACTGCACACGAAACTCCACACGAAACTGCACACGAAACTGCACACGAACCTGCACAAGTAATCTTGGCGGTTCCTGTGCAAGAATTTGGCGAAGGAAACTCTACATGATCCCGCGAAGGAACCTGTATACAAGCTAACCTTTGAATGTTCCTGTCAGGGTTCCTTCACAGAGTCAATTGAGTTGTGGGTTCATTTACAGGAACATGTTCAGGATTCTATACATGATCCTGCATAGGAACTAATCCGCGAGGGTTCGCTGGTGGCTTGGCTCTCTCGATAGTGAGTTGGTTCATCAAGGGAATAAAAGGAAGGCAAGTTTGTAGCTGTAAGCGGCATCAGTTTTCGCAATTGTTTTCTGTAAAGGACCCTATACGTGTTTCTGTACAGGATCCTTCCAAAGGTTCCTTTGACGGCTTTCTATAAAGGATCCTATACACGTTTCTGTACAGGCACCTGCACAGGATCACTCAAAGGTTCCTTTGTCAATGCAGGTTCCTTTGCAGGATCATGTACAGTTTCCTTCGCCAAATTCCTGCACAGGAACCGTCAAGATTACCTGTGCAAGTTCGTGTGCAGGTTCCTGTACACGAACATGTACAGGATCCTTCGAGATTCCTGTACAGGAATTTTCAGCTGGGTATTCACGTATTTATCGAAATTCTCATTATTTTTGTTTGTTTTCGAAGTTTCATTATCGCTTTTGTGGTTTTTTTCTGACGTCCTACCCAAAAACGGAAGCAAAGTATTTAATTTTTTTCGATGCGCCCTACTATGCAGTAGTAGTAGATTAGTAGAGTAGTAGAGTAGTAGAGTAGTAGTATTTAAACCTGCGCATACATTTTGGATAGAATCGGACTGCTTCCGGAGTCAATGTTTTTGACCGGTTGAATTTCGGATTTAAGCGGACGATTTTTCGATTTCATTTGCATTTCACGATATTACAACTTAAATCAGCGGTTTAATTTTGAATAGAATCAGACTATTTCCGGAGTCGCTGTTTTGGACTAGACGAATATCGTATGTAAGAGGATGATTTTCCGTTTCACTTTAATTTCACCGAATAGCAACTAAAACCTGCGGATTAATTTCGGATAGAATCGGACTGTTTCCGGAGTCGATGTTTTTTACTAGACGAATATCGAATTTAAGCGGATGATTTTCCATTTAACTTTAATTTCACCGAATGACAACTAAAACCTTCGCATTAATTTCGGATAGAATTGGACTATTTTCGGAGTTGATGTTTTAGACCGGACAGATTTCGGATTCAATCAGACGATTTTACGGTTTTACTTTAATAAAAATAATTTCAGGTATTGAGTTCAAGAATAATTTCGGATCAAGTCGGACTCTTTCGGGAGTGAAAGCTTACGTTCGGATAAATTTTGGATTAGACCGGACTATTTTCCATTTTTAGTTCAACGAAAATAATTTCAGGTTTCGAATTGCGGACTGATTTCGGATCAAATCGGACTCTTTTCGGAGTGGAAATTTATGTCCCGGACAGACTCCGGACATAATCAGACAAATTTCTGACTGTTTTCGCACAGTTTTCGGATTAGATTGGACATATTTCGGAATCCAAAATTTTCAGCAGGGCTAGACCGCTCTCAAGAGTCGCTCTCCGAACCCCGAGCCACAGAACCACAACAACAGCAACCAATATTACCTGAGGGGCTGATAGCAAAAGCGGACTAAAGAAAATGTCGGAGCAAAAATGGGTTTCTTTTTTCTCAGCGGAAAAACGAATTAGGTCACGCGCTACGGGCCAAAACGAGTTAAAGATTTAATTCGTTTTTGCTCGCAGCGCGTGGCCTAACCCATTTTTGCCCGCACTCATATTTCGATTCGTTTCAACTCCAACTGATCTCTTGCTTCGTTTTTGACTACGCTGATATGTTTGTTTCGATCGCACCTGGATGATCGAGAATGAATAAAATTGAAGGATTCATCTCCACAATGGTTCGCGCGCAATTTTAGTAGCGCTAGTCAAGAGTCAATTTCATTTTCATAAATCGAATTTGTAAGTTAGGAAAAACAAATATATGCTCCCGAGCGACATCAATGCTGAATTTATGCCTAAAAAATTTGATTGGAAAATTAATATTAGATTTCGAAAAAGTCAGTAATAATTACTGATTAATTTATCAGCAGTCAGTTGATGTTAAAAATGATTAAAATTACAATTTTTTAGTTGCATTTATTTTCTATTGAAGCCGTGACAAAATCGTTCTATTAAAACAAAAATAAAACCATTTTAATATTCAAAATCTTCTGCCTAATCTTTATCCTAAAAAGAAGTCGGTTCCTATTGTGTCGAAAAGGAACACTAAAATAGGAATAATATTGCATGAAAATGGTTTCCCTATGACCGGTTGCGATTCTACACTTGAATCGCATTATATTTTGAAATTCATGAACAAAAAGAATTTGTATATTGAATTAATAAAGTTATTGAATAATTTTGTATTTTCTAAACATAAAATTATATTTATGTCATAGATAAAGGTTTTCCTACGGAATCGACGAAAAATTTCTCAGCAATGACACGTATAGTTAGCATGTTCAGGTTGAGGAGTGAGGAGAGAAAAAACGTATAAAAATATACTTTCTAATTCAGAGAAAATTATGTTTCTGAGATATATAAGTGCTGAATTAAGGTCTGAAAAGTTTAATTAAAAAATTTTATTATGTTTCGATAAAATGAAATGAAAAATACAGAAAAAAAGATTTCCGAAGCAGAAATTTTCGGAAAAAATTGAAATTCCCGAAAAAAAATAAAACTACCACAAATATGAAACATTGTTCATAATATTAAATATGTCTTAGCGTAAATTGGACAATATACTACTCTACTGGAATTTGAAATTTCGGCAATTTACTACTTTTGAAGATTTAATATTTCGACAACTTACTATTTCCAGGAATTTGAAAATTGGACAATTTACTATTTTCGGGAATTTTATAATTTCGGGAATTTGCAAATTTGGGCTTCGAGATTTCGGGCATGGACATTTTCGGTAGTTTTGTTTTCTTTCAAAAAATTTCATTTTTCGGGTTTCTGTTTCGGTAATTATTTTTTTCTACATGTTTCCACATTCGGTAATTTGAAAATTCGGCAAAATAATGTCATCCCGTGAAAATGTCATTAGTAATTTCTGAAACGATTAGTAATAATTATTGAATCATTTATCAACAGTCTGTGGGTCAGTTGTTGCTAAAAATGTTTTCAATTTTTTATTAAATTTCTCTGTTATTCAAGCAGTAAAAAAATGGAATAACTTTTTAATATGTAAAATCATATAGTAATAAATTTTCAATACGATGGAGTCCACAATTATAGGAAAAAAGGTAATTTGTCTATTCATTGTGATTCGAATTTAATATCTATTGAATATTATTATTCAAAAATTCGTTCCGCACCAGGATGAGTAAAATAATATTGTTTGTAATATTACAAAATTTTTAATTTTTAGAAAACAACTCGTAAATGAACTAGTATGTACATTTTTTGGATTTTATTTTCTTCAGCAGTAAGGATAGAAAATTTAATTATAACAATAAGAAAATATTGCAATTAACATATAGAGACTTTTCCTAATGCAAATTGTTTCATACAATAATTTTACTCTTCATCGTCACTATCACCACTTGCAAAATCATAGTCCTTAGTTGAATTGTTGGTTCTCAATTGCTGGTAAAAGGGTCTAGAGGTTTGCGGAATAAACAGCATAAGCGACATGAGATCATCGTACTTTTGCTTTGTGATCATTTTAACGTTTGGGTATAGAAGCGATAACTGAACGTCCCGGAATTGTTCTTCGGTCACACCTTTTTTTCCAAGGTGCACCCGGTAAAGTTGTCCGTCGTCGTACTTCAGATATAATTCGAAAGGTTGTTCTTTGTCGTGTTTAATTGATCTGGACTTGAACCAATTTATTTTATCTTTGTTTACATCTTTTTTGCGATTTACAATAAGTTGTTCTAACTCCTGTGAAGTGAAGAAATCCTTGGCTTCCATTTGTGTGACAGTAAATTTAGGCTCTGTTTTCCTTGTTCCTAGAATAATTTCGAACCAGTGACTAGGGTCATTTATAGTTTCATACTTTTTCCGCTCTTTTTCAATATATCCGAAATTCTGATCGCAACTGTTATAACTATGACCCGATAAGAAGAACTTCTGTTCAATCAAGTCAATGTCGCTTGATGCAAGGAAATGCTTCAACATTAGCGCCACTTCAATATTTCGGTTTTGGCCGCCAGCGGAATCAGAGTACAAAATCACGTGCTTTGATGATGATGCCCCAAGCACAACCCAATTCATGTTACAAAATGCAGATAAATCGTTATGATCGAAATTATTTATCATTTCTCGAAAAAGAATCTGTTTCCTGTTCATAAAACTTGATATTGCAATAGCGTTTGTCGTTAATGAAGCAAGTAAGTCGTTGCCCAAAATTTTTCAAAATGGGTCCAGTTGAATGGTTTCCAAATTGATAATTACGATACATAATAAAAACTTTCTATTTTCGAGGACTTTTTCGAATATACCCAGAAAAAACTGGGAGTTTGCTAACGTTGCAGCTTAGGTAGAAGTTAGCATCCATTAGAAATGAGAATCTAATAGAACTCTTTTCCAGGTTTCCTTTTTAGTTCGATGATATCCGACAGATAGCCAATGGTGTAGTCGAGGTCCAGCGGGGCCTAGCGGCGCTAGGCCACCTATTTTGGAGGCCTAGCGGCGTTAGGCCACCTTTTTTCCTCAATTGAGCTATTTAAATTATTTTTTTTTATTATTATACCATTAAACCATATCCCTTTCGGGGCGAACCATAACTCATTCGGTTCTAGTCCTGTTATGCCACTAAGGATTGAGTAGGTATTTATAGGAAAGGCAGAAGAATGTATAGGGGAGTAGATAGAATACGAAAATCACCATATATGACAAAGATGCTAATAGTTCCTGTTGCTCCGATTTTTTGCTTTTACAATATTGTATATTAAAATTCAAATATTCAAAATGTCAGGTCAATTTATAAATGAATGTTTCAAAATTTCATATTAAACGCTTTGATAGTTAGTTTCGAATACAATAATTTTAGATGTAAATATAAAGTAATTTAAAATTAAAAAGCTCAAAATGTCTGATTTTTATTTGAAGATTTAAACAAATAAATCATTTTAAATTAAAAAGTATGCGATTGATAAAGTTGAAGAATAAGAGAAGTTTTTTCTGAAAGGAGTGTTAAAAATGAAACGATATGAAAATAAAAAATAAAAAATAGTGTTTAAAATCAAAATAGATAAAAATTAAACTCACTGAAATTGATATCTCAGCAATTGAATAATTTTGCTAATCTTACGTGGATGCAATTTTAGAGTTCTGAATTTTCATGTTGAACGCTAAATTTTTAATTTTACAATTTCATAATTTTCAGTTTTGCAATTAAAATTGAATTGGTTGAATTTTTGAAAGTATAATAATTAACAGTTTAAAAATTAGTAATTTTCAAGTGATTTAAATTCACTTAAAACATTTAAAATTTCAAAGGACTTGAGTGTAAAAAAGTTTTAATATTACAATTTTTGGTGACTAACATTTTTCCAGTTTTAAATTAAGTTTGCGTTCGTTTAAGTTCCAGCGCATGGAGCAGAAATTTTTTATTTTCAATGATTCCAATTGAAAATTAATATTTATTTTGAACGTTTTTTTAGAATAATTAAATTCATTTTTTGATTTTAGAAAAATTTGTCCACTCAGCTTTAATATTAAATTATAATTTTCTTATATAATCACAATTAAACATTTCAGAACTTTGATTTTGAAAGATTCAATTTAGTTTTCAATTTCAAATTGTCAAATAATTATCGCTTAGAATTCAAAATCATTCAAATATATGGTTTTCAATTTTCAATTATTTACTTTTGAACGCTTTAAATTAAAAAGGACACATATTCAATTCCTTTGAATTTTAAATGATCCAATTTCCACACTTCGAATCTTAAAATATTCAATTTTTAACTTTTTGAATCTGAAATCATTGAGTTTCGTGATTGTTCAATTAGAAATAAAATTTTTTCATTTTTAGCGCTTCAAATTTCAAAGTTCTACATATATATTTTTTTTAATTTCAAACGTTTCCAATTCCAAATTAGAAATTAATAATCATTGTTCTAAAAATGTTTAAAAAATATTTAAAACTTGGGTCAATAATGGATTTTTATATTGTTTATATTTTTAATTTATTATTTTTAATGTTGGGAAATAAAAATCTAGAGACGTGAACGCTAATACGCGTTATAATAAAATGTGTATCTGTATTTTCCTTTGTGGGCAATTCGACTGTCCCGAAGAACAAGTCACTAACAAAGTTTTCCGTATACAGAGTGTATCAACTATATTTTACTTTGCTAGAGTGTCGTATCTCTATGTATTTTCAAATGGAGATACGACACGCTAGCCAAGATAGCGAAATAAAAAAAAGTTTTACAGTCGGTAAAAACTTTAAACATAACCTTAAAAACTGTTACATCACATGTCCATTATCTTTCTTTAAAGAATGATTAATTTTTCAAACTTTAATTTCCTCATATAGAATTTTTCCCGGGTCAACATTATTAAATCTGTATTATAACGTAAAAGGTGCCTCATTAACTTGTAAAATTTTCGAAGTGAGTCGGAGCAGCAAATAAGTCCCCTACAAAAATTCTATATTGGAACTCATACTTTAGGTTACTTTTCATCAGGAGAGGTACTTTTTTTGTTGCAGCTCCCTTGGAGACAAGAATCAGTTTTAAAACAAACCCTAAGTTTTGCTGTATACTTTTCTTAAAATAACATTCCTTTTTTAAATGAAAATCAAGGCGAAGAATCTTCAAACTAAGCTTATTTAAGCACGCGAAAGTATAAGCCTAATAATAGATTTGATACTTTCACGATGATTCATTATACTAAATTTAAATTTGAAATTTAGAATTTAAAATTTTAAGATTTTTCGGGTTTCAATCGTGTGCGAAACTATGAATGTTGCCGACGTTTCGTGAACATTGCAGTTCACTTCTTCAGGGCTGACCTGAAACTGAAGTTTCAGGTTATGTTGTTCTTATATATGTATTCTCTACGATGCCTGTCGTCGGCAACATTCATAGTTTCGCACACGATTGAAACCCGAAAAATCTTTAAATTCTAAATTTCAAATTTAATTTTAGTATGTATAAGCCTAATGTTTTTCAACGTGACTCAGTTGAAAAAATTTGAGCAACGACTTTTTCACGTTACTTTCAAGAAATACTATGGTTATATATCAACATTTATAAATAGGAAACAAGTGCAGGTCGACACAAGATGAATGATTTTGCGTAGCGCATCTTATCTACTTTTAAACCCTAGTAAAAACCCGAAATTGTTTGGGAATCAAGAACGGTTCTCGAAAAATTCGATTCAAAAATTTGATAGATAATAGCTAATTTCTAAATAATTGACAATCAATAAATTCAGTCGATTCTAATAGGTTCCATGTATAAAAAATCCATGTGCGCGAGCATTATGAAACCAAAATAATCTAATTATAGACTGCTCCGCAGAAGAGTATAACTTCAATGTTTCTACTTCTATAATGCTCGTACCGGGAGTTATATTATAAAGACATGAAATCGACTGGAAGTATTGATTTTCAATCGTTTACCAAGTCATTTGACGGTTTATTCAAATAATATTTTATAGAATTATTTAAAAATCATTTGGAAATTCTTCGGAAATTGTTTGAAACCCGTTTTCAATTCCCAAACATTCCTGTCGTTTTGCTAGGAAGCCAATGTGATTGACATTTCTTTGGGCTCCAAATGGTCTGAAGATGGGAATTTCTTACAAAGACTTAAATAAAGTTTATATCATAACGTCAGATATGAGGTTCTAACCTTTCCTTTCAATTTCAT
This sequence comes from Andricus quercusramuli, assembly GCA_932178445.1. NCBI lineage: Eukaryota > Metazoa > Arthropoda > Insecta > Hymenoptera > Cynipidae > Andricus > Andricus quercusramuli. Next base: position 13,279 of record CAKNXH010060510.1, read on the forward strand.
CGTGAATGCAAAAATTATAAGTACAGAGTTGTCGTTTATAAAACGAGACGCCAGTTGTAAGGGAAGGTGTTTCCAGGACTTTTTGCAAATCGAACGTTAGTACGACAGTGTCATGTGGCGCGTTTTGAACGTCGCTCTTAAATTCTTTTGTAATTTTCTTTTTCAAAGCGTCGTGCTCTTTCTTAGAATTTTCTATTTCCTCTTTTTCATCTGCAGACAGATCCAGATTATTTTTTTGGACCTTGTAAGAATCACAGGATTTGCAGGTGTCTGAGTAAGGTTTTTTGAAACTGAGATTGAAGTCGTGATTGAAAATTTCACGAAAAATCGTTGCAGACACTGGCTTTATATTGTCTGTTTCGCATTGATCTTTGTACCTTCTGTACATTTCTGCTACACTTAGATCCATATACAAATACTTTTTTTGGGAAGACGAACGACCATAATGTGACTCATATGCTGGAAAGCGATTGATAAAGGTCCGCACGGCTTCTCTTGCCACGTCACTTGTTCGATTTGAGGAAGAAGCTTTTCCACGTGTCTCATTAGCGCTTGGGTTTGATGTAGCAGAATTTACTGCTCGAATCATGAACGATTTCGTGATTTGGTAGCAGCCTAAGAAAAAAGGTCTGCACACTTTATGACGGACTCCCAAACCGTCCATTAGATAGTACTGAAAGCTAAAGTCACGTTTCCTTCGCCAAATTATAAGTTCATCTGGATAATTTTTGTTTTTGGCATCCACCTTATTGATCGATTGACGAATAAGCATGGTTTTTTGGGTCTTGTTCGAATGTTCGTAGTAGGTTCGAAAAATTGCTTCTTGTTGAACCAGATCAATCTTATCCGTACACTTCAATTTGCATCCACACAAAATTTGGCCAGTGAATACCTTCGCAGGTATAACTTTTCCTTTAGCTGTGATTCGCTCTCGTCCTTTTTCAACATTCTCTTTCGCAATATTTTTTTTATACAAGTGTGGTTGCTTTTTATTTTCTCGAGATAGACTTTCTCGAGGTGTCGAAACATCTGAAGCAAACGAAAGCACAAAATTGATAAACAAAATGAAAAAAGGCTAATATCCAAGCGTGAAAGAAGAAACAAAACGTAGATTTGACATGCGTGAGTAAGAGCATAAAAATCAATTTATACTTGCTCGAATAAAATTGGACAAAGATTTTATTGTTGTTAATTCACGAGCATCCAACTGTATTCTGAATAAAATGCAGAATGGTAATATAACGTAATGAAATATAAAAAGCATAAATTAATAACGAAAAACCGCTTTCAGGTTATCGCTATGTAAAAGAATCAAAACTGTAATAATATCGTTCAGCTGCAGACCTGTGTTTTCTTTGTTTTCATCATCCGAGGTTTCGTCGATGAAATGGCTGGAGTCATCTGGAAGGCTGTACATATCTTCAGATATATCTGCAATTAGAGTAATTAAATCAATGGGAATTGCAATCCCTATCTATGAAACCCTTCTGAATTTAAGCAGTCATTTTTTTCGAATCTTTACATAATTTTTTCGGAAACGGCAGAAGTGAATTTCGTATATGTTTTGAAGTTATTAAAAAAAGGGCATGGCAGGATAAGCATATGTGTGTAGTGGCCCTACACGGATTCGATACTTATTTTCGGCATAAGCTATAGTAATAATATGAGGATGAATTTGCCAAAAGATTACCTATATCTGGAAAAAAATTTGAAGCGATTTATGGAGGTCTCATGAAAAATAGAAAAATATGTTTTTCCTTGAGAACGGCTTAATCGATTTTAATGTCCTATAAATATTTTATGTGATTCCATGTTAGAATGCTAGAAACAAGTTATGGATTTTTTCTCGAAAAAACCGATACAAAGAAATTTTTAATTTTTTTTGTGTGTTGTGCTTGAGGTACTATCACCATGTTTCACCAAAAAAATCGGCTACTCATCTACTACAACTTATTTTAATTGCCAAAACGATCGGAGATGAATTCATAGTTTAAATACTGAACGATTTTGAGCGTACAACGTATGGTTTGCTAGGGCAAAAAAAATGTCTGTGGACAAATCAATTTTCAGACTAAAGTTTTCAAAATAATTGAAAAAGGTCCTCATAAAAGTACAAGAACCATCTCGCACTAACGTTAATGAGTGAAAATACTTTGAATAAAAGTTATTATATAAAAACTGTATTTTTGGTACATGTAAGATGTAAACAAAATTCATGTTCGATTACGCATTATTGAAAAAATATGTGATGTGGCAATCGTTTAAACAGTTGTTATAAACAATCTTACATTTTGACTATTACTTCCCGAAGACTTATATTTTCTCCCCTGGCGGACCGGCCGAACGCAAACATTACGCTACAGCGTAACG
>CAKNXH010060510.1:20648-30760 GCA_932178445.1 Andricus quercusramuli
ATATATATTCAAATATTAATTCAATTTAATTCTCTAAAATGTAGCAAGCGGATATGATAAAAATCTTAATACCAAAAAACTGTCGAGAATAGGACGTCAAAAAACTGTCGAAACTACTTTATAAAAAAGGGTTTTCTTATTAGAAAAAAGTGGAGAAAACTTTCCACACGCATTAAAAAAGACAAGAAATTTTTCGCTTGTCACGTTTCCTTTGCACGGAAAGAATATCAGCTATTAATATCATGCACTTGCACTCGTTAGCACAAGAAATCACCAAAGTCAATTGGTTGACAAGGTTGATGATTATGTCGGTCTTTAACTTTTTTTGGTATAAAATCTTTGCCGGCAGACACAGCCAGATTGCCGGCGCTTAGTGTTCGGCGGGAATCACAGAAAACGCTGCGTCTCGATTGGTCCATCTCGTGACGACAAGGGACCAATCAGGTCGACTGTGTTGATCAACACTGTCACAAAAGCAGAAGTCAGTTTATTTTTTGTCGGCGGAAAAACGAATTAAGCCATGCTCTGCGAGCAAAAACGAATTAAATCTTTAACTCGTTTTTGCCCGTAGCGCGTGACCTAATTCGTTTGTCCTCTGAGAAAAAATAAACTCATTTTTGCTCCGAAATTTTATTTAGTCCGCTTTTGCTATCAGCCCCTAACCTCACATACCCTTGCTGCCCAGCTTTCACACCACATTGAGGCAATTTACCATGCCCAAAAGATTATTTTCTCGTCGCGCAACACGTCCCAGAACTCATCCTGTATCAATTCCCGAACCTCGACCTTACTCTTCTCGTACCGAAGAACCACACTCCCCCATGCTTCCGCCAATATCCGTACCCTTCCAAAAACCACCTCTTCCTTCATATGCATCCCTTTGCCCACCTCCCCCTTCATATGCTTCCCCTTACCCTGAGTTAGTTTAGAACTGTATTAAATTGTATATTCATATGTTCGTAAAATATTATAATTAGATAAGGTTTTTTGAGGCGATGATTTCAACGCTTTCCCAAAAACTATGAATAATAATATTTTAATATTCGAAATTTAAATGCAAATAGCAACCATTTTGAATTAAACACAATTTTATACTTTATATGTTTGTGTATGCGTTTCACTTATTTACAACCCATAGCGTATTAAATAAGACATACCTTTTATTCTTGAAGATTGCTTTGAAAACATTAATTAACTCGTATCTCATTCCTCATATATTTCTCGCTTCCTTTATTTCTTAATTGGAACAATTGAAATAAAATCATATCACTTTATTATTCTTTTCAGTATTAGCTTAGAACTGCGGAGCCATAACTACAGCTTTAGAATATTGCGTAATACAGACCTATAAAAATGCATCAATCTTTATATCAACACACATTTCCTAGAAATTCTCGCTTCCGCCCCTTCTTATCTTCTAAAAATAGACTTTAAACAAACACATGCTGGCGAGCCACAGTTGCCCCTTACTACTGAGGTATTCGGAAGATTTTTGCAAGTAAGCTAATTTTTATTTAAATACAAAAATGACTGTTTGAGAAACCTTCTACCATTTTGCTCTTGTTTCCTCAACATTTGACAATTTTTCTCTGGAGTATTTCTAACGTAGTTGGGCCTCCAATAAATAAATAAATTCTCTAGTCATTATTAAAGCGGGTTTCAAATTTGTTGTTAAGAACTGTAGCTTGAGAAATATGGAATTATCTCTTGTGAATCAAGAAATTTGTTAATTATGAAAATGAGCACTTTTTCATACACAATTTGCTAACGAGCAAAATTAGACTTTTTATCAATTTATTTATTCTGATTTTATACGTGATTTTTGTATTTATTTCAAAATCTACACTACTTTTTATCAGGAATTTCAATTTTCAGAGTCTCAACTTAAAATCGCGAAAGTTTAAATGTCTTCAATTCAAACTTGCTTATTGAGGTCAATTATTTCAATTTAAATAATTGAATTCTGAAAGTTTCCAATGAAAAATTTTCTAATTTGAAACGCCTTTAATTTCAAATTATTAAGTTTGGTCAGTTCAAACTTCAAATTGCCAAAACATCAATTAAATTTTAAGTGATACCGTTTTGAACAAATTAAATTTGAAATCGGCTTTTGATATTTCATTTTAAATTGTTCAAGCATTAAGGCTTTAACTTTGAAATTGTACAATCTGAATCGATTTATGTTAAAATCCAAAGAATTGTATACAGTTACATTTTTTAAATTCAGTTCTGAATGATTTCATTTGAAATTTAGGTTATCGAATGAACATAGGGCACTATAGGGACCAAATATTGAAAATAAGGACCACAGATGAATATAGGGTACAATAGGGGATATTGGGAACGTTCTATGAGGCCTAGAATAGAAAGAACTACCCTACAGTATATACTGATTTACATTTTATAAGCTTCATATGTAACCTAAAAGAACATTTGTCGCTTTTTCATTTGTACTTTTTACCTAAAGAAAACTTTTCTTGGGTTTCTTCATACATTAGAATCAAAGTTTCAACTTTAGTAAACAATATATATGTTATAAAAAGATTTCGCCGCCACTCCACGCCGTGTCTAGAATCCAGAGCCTCCCACGAGCCCTTTCAGAGCCTTCTAGAATGGCCTCCAGAGCCTCCCACGAGGGCCTCCAGTGCCTTTTACGAGGACGTCCAGAGCCTCCCAACAAGGTCCTTTAGAGCCTCCCACGAGGGCCGCCAGAGAATGCTATTTAGATTGGTATCTCAAGATACCATCTTTTAGAGTTGTGCCCCCAGATACCATGTTTTTTCCTCCACCCTCAGATACAAAGTTTTCCTAATTGGAATTGAGATACCACCGTTTTTCAACTGCCGCTATGTCAGGAATGTCCCATACCCTCTACCGCCCAAGCCCTCAGGCCCTCATGTGTAACCTCCCAGGGCCTCTCGCCCAAGCATCCTCCAGTGTAAGCTCCAAGTCCCTCCTGTGCAGCCTACCAGCGTGTCTTATGAAAGCCTTCAGGCCCTCAGTGTCTGAGGTATGAGGCGAGGTCTGAAATAAATGTAAATTTTTAAATAAAAAGAATAAAATCATTGATATGTACTACTTATCCCCTTCCCAGTCTTTTGTAGAAATTTCGCCAAGTCTTTTCTTGTTCATATCTTCAAAATTCTTATTGTATGATTTATTTGAAATTATTCTATGATTTTATTGATATGTACAGATCCCCCAAAAAGTTTTTCCCTCAAAATAAATAAAAATCTGTAATTTTCAATTTTCCTTCTCGGTTACATGTACTATTGATCCCCTTTCCCTTTTCAGTATTCAAATCTTATGATTTATTTGAAATTGGGTTCTATTTTTTTAAACTCAACGTTGTTTAAAATTGAAAAAAATAAAATTAAAACGCCCAAATCCAGGTTAACAACGAAGAACTCCACGGACTCCCAGCTGCCACCCAGAAAGGATTAAGCCATCCAAAGAATTTATAAAGAGTAAGCATTGAAATAAAAAACAAATCGTATCGAATTGCAAAGAGAATAAGTCCTCCTTGCTGTCTGAGGGAGGCGACTAACGTGAAATCAAAGTTAATTTAACGTTAGGCGAGGCGAAGTTTTTTAATTCCGGTAAGGTATACTCCTGGTGTTCCAGAGCACTGCCTTTCCTCAACAATAGTAGAAACCATTACTTTGGGATCAGAGAAACTGTAATAGACGATATCCTTGCATTCCGCTGTATTAAAAGACTAAACATCCTTAGCGAGCGATAACCGCGCGTATCAGATAACAAGAGCGAGACCGATATTTTACGCTGGCATACGCAAAGTATCGAGATAACAACGGTGTAACTTACGCGACTGACGATACTGACGAGACTTCTGATTCATCACACGATCTGATTCCTTTATTCCTTACGGCAATGACCCCTCTCAACAATACTCAACCCGCGTCGAGGGCACAATCTCCAACGCACACAGCACCGGATTCTTTATTAACTCTGGATCCCATTCAGCAATTGCGATTGGAAATGCAAGCGTTGAGACTCGAGAATTCCAGAATGAAGGAAGAACTCGCTACACTTAACGATGAAAATCACAACAGGAGACGGGAAATTAAACAAGTTGCAAAAAATATAGCACTTATAACAGACGACGATTCGGACTCTGACGCTCAAAAAACTGAAGTCCCTAGACGAGGAATAATAAAACAACTCCCACGATCCACTGAGCTTCCGATATTAGAAATTAGACAGTCAACCTCTCAGCAAACTGCATTTACGAATCCAGCACTGTCAAGAAATATGTCAATGGAACGACCCAATAAGCTGCCCACTAGAACAGCGCCTATAATCACTCCCCTAGCACCAGCAAAGGATATGATAACAACGATTAAAATCCTTAATGGAACTAACGATGCCGGTATCCACGAATGGATAAAAAGCGTAAAAAGAGCTCCTTTACGCTGTGATAATCAACACCTACTTCATGATTTTGCAATAGCTGAAAAAATTAGAGACAACGCCGAACAAGCTATACGACACATCTCAATAGGAAGTTACGACGAATTATACTCAGCTTTAGAAACTAACCTCGGAATACAAAGCTCAATTGAGTTGTGCAGAGCTAAATTGGACGCAATTAGACAAGGAGGAACCTCGATTCAAACTTTTAGCCTTCTTTTCAGAGATGCCTGTAAGGAGCTTGTGTACGCGGTACAAGCAGAATACCCTTCCGGAACGAAAAGGAAAATGGCCCTAGAGATAGTAGAGAACAGCGCGATCAAAAGATTCATAATGAATTTAAGAGACGATATTTCGTCACAGGTTAGACCAATGAAACCTACCACACTAACAAAAGCCCTTCAAGAAGCACTGGAAGCAGAAGCTTGGCAACGAGAAAAAAATAAAGATAGAATACTTAGACAAAGCGAAGTGCCTAGACAACCTACTAAATTCCAACCTCGCCCGATAACAACTAGACCTGCAGCAAATACCACACCCAAACAGGCGAGAGTACCAAACTCGAATTTACCACCAAGCAAAAGCTTAAAGATGTCCTGCCACAAGTGCGGAAAACCTGGTCATTTTGCATCACAATGTTTCTCAAAACCTCAAAATTTTCAACTGGGACAGTTCCAAAAAAGACCACCGGAAGTAAAAACTATTCAAGAATAACAGGAATCCCGAAAAGAATGTTTAGAAGGGGAGGAGATGGCAACGGAGGAAATCCAGGAGCACATAGATTACGAGGACCAAGCAGAATATCTAAATTATCCGGAAAATTACAATCAATACATGGAAGAAGAAGAAGCGATGGATCAATATACAAATTATTAGTAGACAGCGGAGCAGCAATCAACATCATTAAGAGAAACCATTTACAGCCCGACCAAGAAACCTTCAAGTTTCATAAAAAATTCTCAATGGGAGACGATCACCATGAAATTACGGAAGCCACTTATCTGCAGTATTTTGGAAAAAAACAACTTTTCCACATAGTAGAAGAAAACTTGCCATTATTAGAAGATGGAATAATAGGATTGCCATTCTTCCACAAATACCCCAGATATGCTATCACAAAAACTGATTTATTAATCGACAAATGGAAACTACCATTGCATTTTGAGGGAGACTACCTACCCGGAAACTCAACAAAAATCTGTAAAATCAAAATACCCGACGAAGAAAATCAAATAATTTGGATAGAAGACCAAAAAGAAATTCCTGATGGGCTATACACGATATACAATAATAAGGTAGAAATACCATATTATAACTATTCCCAGAAATCCATCAAAATACCAGAGGAAAATAAATTCAGCAGAGTTACGTCTGTAAGATCACGAGACGTAAATCTTGTCCAAAAAGGGGGTGATTACCCTTCAAACTACTTCAAACGATTGGAAAAGCTTCAAAATTGCCTGAAACTAAAACATATTGAACCAAAAATTAGAGAACGGATAAAAGAAATCGTGACTCAATACACAGAAGTCTTTACTTTAGATGGAGACGCCCTACCTTGTACAAATCTAACTGAACATGAAATAATCTTGAACTCAGGAAAAATTATCAACTTAAGATCCCATAAACTACCGGAAAAAAACAAGGAATTCGCACTTAACGAAACAAGTGAATTACTGAAAAAAGGTATAATAAGAGAGTCCCAATCACCTTTCAATTCACCACTATGGATAGTCCCTAAAAAAGGAGGATGCATACCCTCTCCCGGTAATAGTCGATATTCTCGACCAGTTAGGAAATGAAAAGTTTTTCTCAGCCTTCGACCTTAGTGCAGGATTCCACCAAATCCCCATGAAGGAAGAGTGCAAAAAATATACAGCATTCTCTACTATACAAGGGCATTTTGAATATAATAGGATGCCATTTGATCTAAAAAACGCCCCCGCTACCTTCCAACGTATGATGGACAATGCGTTCAGAGGACTAATTGGGAAAGAATGTTTCGTTTACATTGACGATATTGTAATATTTGGAAAAACATTAGAAGAACATAACAAAAATTTAGTAACTGTCCTGGAAAGAATAAAACAATTAGGCTTGAAATTAGAACCATCAAAATGTGAGTACCTACGTCCAGAACTAGAATACCTAGGCCACCTGATCACCGCGGAAGGAGTCAAGCCAAACCCTATTAAGATCAAAGCAATCCAAGAATTCAAGCAGCTGAAAACACCTGAAGACGTGCAATCATTCTTAGGATTAGCCGGATATTATAGGAAGTTTATAAAGAACTTCTCATCTATAGCTAGACCACTCGCCAGGTTAACTCAAAAGGACACGATTTTTGATTGGACTCCAAAGTGTGAAGAAGCATTTGAAAAATTGAAAAACGCATTAACAACATCACCAGTATTGAGATTCCCCGATTTTAAAGAAGTATTCACTCTAACAACCGACGCATCAAATCAAGGATTAGGCGCAGTGCTATCCCAGGCCGGACATCCTTTCTTATTTATCAGCAGAACTCTTAATAAAGCAGAAGAAAATTACAGTACCTCAGAAAAAGAACTCTTAGCTATAGTATGGGCAATGAAAAGGTTACGTCAATACTTGCTAGGAAACAAGTTCAAAATCCAAACTGTTCACAAAGCACTCATTTGGTTACACAATGTGAAAGACCCTAGCTCGCGACTCTTACGATGGCGATTACGGCTAGAGGAATATAAGTATGAAATGGAATATGTTAAAGGAAAGAAGAACAAAGTAGCAGACTGCTTATCCAGACTATTTCCAATCCACACCAGCGACATTCTACAACGAGCGCTAGATGAAATAGATTTGACTACCGACGATGAGCTATCAGACAGCGAAATTTTGAGTACACGGGTTAAACGCCCCACTATCATCAAGGACGAAATACTACAAGAAAAAATTGAAATCCCATTCAGAAGAATGTGCGAATCAGTAGCAAGTAACGACGATCCCAATAATTCATCTGGATCCGAAACACCTCAACAAAATGAACTTTACAACGATTTTATGACATGGCGATTGAACCCAACGCAAGGGAGATTAATAACAAAAACCCAACGCCGTCGGGAAACTCTGGAAAGTAATACATAAAGAAGACATGCCAAAATATAATAAAGAGGATTGGTTACGGAAACTAGACTGGTTCATCGATGAAACTATGAGCAAAAACTGACATTGATAAGATTTATATTCGGTGACCCACTATTTACACCAATAGAAAAGGAACTGATACAGGAAATGATGGAATACCTATCTAACTTGTATCCCCACTTAGGATTTTATCTATGCTTTAACAATACCCGAGAATTAACGAAAGAAGAAAAAACTAATATCGTTAAAGAAGCGCATGCGGAACATCTTGGGGAAAAGAATACCATTGAAAAAGCGAAGAAAATAGGACAATGGATAGGTATGGATGAAGACATTAAAAAGTACGTCAAAACATGCCCCATCTGTCAACTCCAAAAAACTACAAGAATCAAGAACCAAGCTGAGGAGATTATACCAGACATTCCTCTGAAACCCAATGGCTAATGAGACAACTAGTTCAATAATAGAAGGGCTGCTCGATCACTACATCTAAATCTTTGGAGCACCCAAAACAATCCTAACAGACCAGGGACAAAACTTTCTATCAGAAATGATGCAAGAGTTTGAAGAAGCATTACACATCACTCATGTAAAAACAACAGCTTTTCATCCGCAGTCCAACGGTAACATCGAAAGAATGCACTTAACCCTAGGGAATCTAATCAAAACAAGCATTTCAGAAAGAAACAATGAATGGGATGACAATTTGAAATTTATTCACTTTGCAATCAACACAATGAAGAACCAAACAACAGGATTTTCACCCTTTGAACTTATGTTTGGAAGAGAAGCTAACATACCCTCATCGGTAGCGTGTTCACCAACCCTGACGTATCCGGAACTAGTGAGAAAGACACGAAGACAACCTACGAAGGGCTAGAGAAAGAATAGAAATAGAAACAAAACAAAACGAAGAAAAGACTCGACGAAAATATCACTCACAAACACCCCCTATACAAACCAGGAGACACAGTAAAAATCATTAACAATACTAAGTCTAACAAACTAGACCCCTCTTGGAAAGGCTCTTTTGAAATTATTGACTACTTAGACAATAATAATTTACGAATAAGAAATAAGGACAAAATTATCCGAATTCATATAAATCAGACAATGCCCTATTTCACAGACGATAATGACACCCTTTTGGACCCTCCTGCTGGCAAATGGTTATAGCTATCAATATGACATCCACCGAAAACCGGATCAAAGCGATCGACACCACCATTACTATGGCAGAACTAGCCTGTAACAAGAAATGCACACCTTATTATGAACACCAATTGGTTAGGAACCGCTACAATAGACTAACTAGTAAAAACAATATCCTGCACAAGTTATTAGGCAAACAACGTCAAAAAAGAGGATTAGCGAATTTTGTAGATGATATATCCAAAACTCTGTTCGGAACATTGAGCGAATCCGACCTGAAACAAACTAACACCGAATTCGACACAATTGAAACGTGGATTTATACTTGAGTGGAAATGTTATCGATTCTTCAAACTTTCTACCGTTACGGAATTTTCCGTAAGACCGACCCCCTTCCAGCGCGTTCAGGGCTAAACGTACTAAATTTTCCGTAACTCTAGCCCTAGCGCTATACTTGACGGGGTTAGTATTACGGAAAATTCCATTACGCTAGTCAGTGCCTAAATTCTTCTCTTACAAAATATACCCAATCACTATAAAACGTCAATTGATATTAGGTACATGGCATTTTTATGATAATACAAATTTCTACGATTACGCGTGAAAAGTATCAAATTTTAGAAGTTTGCGCTTGGAATGTTCAATTTATAAAACTTTTATATGCAAAATTGTGCACATTAAAAAACCAAATTTTGAAATGGTTTCATATGCGAAATTTGTCACTTCATAAATAATATTTAAAACAAATATTGCCAGCTTTATCTTAACTAATAATTGCTACTGTTGTACCAGGCGTCAGATGAACGTCCACCTATCGCTGATTTGGACGCAAGATTGAATTCTCGAAGTGGGGTAAGAGGGTGTATTTCTTTTCAAGAATTAATGTAAGAGAATCAGATTTTTTTTAAAACTAAAAAATTTAAAAGAATGGGCTGAAATATGAGATACCAACTCCTTTTTCATGGATTGCCGGCACTCTATCAACTGAAATTCAGAGAACAATAGGTCATTTGAATAGGTCTTTCGTAATCTGAAAGATGAGAATTTGTACAAAAATTATTTGCAATAGTCCCATACCCAATGGCACTCCAGGTTGTTCCAGACAATACAATCAATGCAGCCTTCTGTCAAAAAATAGAGGCCTTTGTCAAAACTACACAGAAAGTTGGACAGTGTTTAGCTGTCATTTTCTGTTCAAAAATAAAAAAGTAATGTTACTCCAGAAAGTATTTTATATTCAAGCCACTACCTATAATATGGTAATACTACATGCAACATAGCAAAACTTTATTTATTAGCTAATAAAATAATCCAGTTCCCACTATGCCTGATAGCCTACACGTTTTAGTTCGTCAGAAACCCATCCCATCCCATCCCATCCCATCCCATCCCATCCCATCCCATCC
>CAKNXH010060510.1:30770-61579 GCA_932178445.1 Andricus quercusramuli
CCATCCCATCCCATCCCATCCCATCCCATCCCATCCCATCCCATCCCGTCCCATTCCATTCCATCCCATCCCATCCCATCCCATATTCGAACCACCTCTTCCATTAAGCCATCTTCATATCATATTATACTTTAAAAAGTCTGTCCTCGCGCAGTGGAAACGTTACCACTATGCCTAATTTTTGCATTATTTTTCAAGTAAACTTACACAAACTAAACTCTTCTTTCCCGAAGCAGACGAATTGACGAACAACCACTTACATTTTGTTAAAGCTAAATAGTTACTCTCCGTATAACTTACTTATTACTTTTTTTTTTTTACTTATTTTATAATTTTTTATATAATGTGCAGAAATAAATGTTGGCTTCAAGAGTAGGGAGACTCATTTGATGCAGAATGCCAACCCAGGAGAAAAGAAACGATTGAACTGGAGCGCCTTGAAATGTGTATCTTAAAATTCCAGATTGAGAAAGTTGCATTTCAATGGTTTTTTTGACTCTTTGAATTGGTCAGCTATTAAATTTGCGAAGCCACATTCGGAAATGTACTCGTTCTATCGTTTTAAGACGTTCTGAATAGGAGAACATAACCTCAAAAAACTAACTTAAGTTCAATTGGTGATTTACGATTCACAGAAGAAACGCATGAATCGTTTCAAGTTCTCAATGAAATGGAGTTTGAAGGATGTCAAAGTGAATATGGTAAAGTGCAGATTCACTTTAACAGAAACGAATCTGTATCATACAGTTGATGATTGATGAAGTCCGATGAATTGTATAATGCAGATTGCGCTCTTCACTATTGAATTGTAATGAATCGGAATTGGGTGCGAGTAAATTTGAATAGGAAAGTGTTGATTGGTTAGGAACTTAAATGAATTAGATTTTAAAGATTCAACAATGTCCATCATAAGAAACCTATTTTATAAATATTTAAATAAAATATATTTAAATAATTTAATATACATATTTAAATTGCAATAAAATTTACATACATTTGTGCAAATTATTCTACAATTAGATTGTAATTTCACGAGCAGTGTATTTTAAATTACAACGTATAACCTGGTAGTAAATTTACGTCAGTGAATAAATTTAAATTTAACACTTGTTTTGGCAAAATTGCAGTATCTAGCATAATTTCGCACATGGGTAGTATTGATAATCTATCGAAGCTCTGGTGTATATATATTGCTTCCTCATAGAGGGAGGTTTGTAATGACCTAAATTTTCAAATATAGTTTTTCGACGTATTTTGATATAATTCAAACCTAGGAGCTCGGAAATAATTTTTTTTTAAATTTCCGTGTGTGTGTGTGTATGTGTGCGTAACTTTTTTCTGTTCACCGTATCTCGAAAAGTAAAAGAGCTACAATCATGAAATTCGGATGAAGTGTAGCTCCGATTGATATCCAGGTCTGATAGGCTTTCGAACTAGGTCGGCCATTTAGAAGCAGATTTTTTCTTGCGTTTAGAGATTTAAAAAGAAAAATGTTACCTTGTTTATATGAGAAAAACTTTTTTGATATTGAAAATACAGCAACACAATATCAGGTATATTTGTTCGCGTCCTAAACACGCATGGATTGACCCACTGATGAACCTTTCATGACCCACCAGTGCCGATTTATGAAGTTAAAAAAAATGGTTTATTTTGTTTATATGGAAAGAACTTTTTTGATATTCAAAACACGACAAAATTACATGTAGAGTATTGGTTTGTGTCCTTGAGACGCATCGATTGACCTATTGGTGAACCTGTCATGACCCACCACACTGTTAGAAGTAAGTTCATAAAAATTCATGAAAATGTTAGTGAAGCTTTCTACACTAAGGTTAGTGAAAAACTCATTGAAATTTCATGCAACACTGAAATTTAAATAGCTTTATTGAAATTTCAATTTAAGTTTTGAAACTGTTTTAAGAGATAGTGCATTGAATTTTTTATAAATGTTCATGAATATCCTATGGATATTCAATGTGTATCACATACGAAACTTCTAAATTTAGTTTCATGAGTTATTTTTAAATTTTGTTCATATTTTCAATTAGGTTTATTAAATTTAATAAAAAATGTTATATAACGAGTAGCGTTATATATAAAATAGGCAGAGGTGCAAGGGCAACCACGTCCACGTCTCGGTAAGACGCGTTGCCCGCACAGCCCATAAAAAGGAATGAGTGCGTTTCGTCCCGGGTCAAAATAATACAAAATAATAATAATTACAAAATAATGCAAAAAATGTTTCAAATACAAAGACAAATCAGACAAATCAAATCTTGTATTCGAAATTATAATTTTTCGAGCTAGAAAAGGGAAAGGAAAAGTTCTGTCGCACCCTACCCCTTTCCCAGCTTTATTATTTCTTTACAAAAATTGTCAGACTTACTCTATTTGCGAATTTATCATCAAAAAGTCTTTTCTATTCATGCGTGAACTTTGAATTATGTAAATGAAAGAAGTTTTTCTGTTTATAACTGATGATTCAGATATTATAAATGAGCATAACTTTCCTCCTCTTCAATAAAATGTATTGATATTATAAGTCAATCGATTCGTCTCGAACCAAGGCATCTTTTATATTCTTGAATCAACTTTGAATTATGCTAATGAAAAAAGTTTTACTATAAAAAACCGTATTTTCAAATATTATGCATTACCATAGCTTCCTTACCCTTTAATAAAATGTATTATTATTATTATAGGCCAATCGATTCGTTTCGAATCGACACATCTTTTCTGTTCTTGCATCAACTTTGCATTATGTTAATGAAAAAAGTTGTACTATAAAAAACCGTTTTTCAAAATATATAAATTACCAGAATTTCCCTACCCTTCAATAAAATGGATTGATATTATAGGTCAATCGATTCGTCTCGAACCAAGGAATCTTTTATATTCTTGCCAAATTTCATCGAATTATTTGCAACCGTTTTCTAGTTATGGTGATCACAAAAAAGCATGACATCCACACATCCTTCATCCATACATCCACACATCTACACACACACACACACATCCGGACAATTGCTTAGAACATTGTATTAGACATTTTTGAATTAGGCAGGGCTTAATTAAATTAATTAAAAATTTTTTAGAAAATGTTACCATTACAAAGCTTCCTCTATGAGGAAGCAAAAGCATGAAAAAATTATGTTCATTGAAACTTTAAAATAATTTTCGCTTTATGAATATTTGTTTGAAATTTTCACTTTTCTCTTATTAAATTTAATTTCTTAATAATCTTTCAACTAATTCCAGAAAATGTAATTCCAAACAGAATCGTTTAATATTTAATAAATGAAACGCATTAAACAATTATTCTCACTAAAACATTCAAACAATTTTTACATTGCATATATTTTTTTCGTTTGAAATTGCGTTTCTATACATTTAATTTAATAATGACGTTCAAAACTAATTCCAGAGAAAATTAAAATATATGTACATATTGATTAATCATTTAAAAACATAAAAAGAAATAAACAGTTATTTTCATCGAAACATTCGAATAATTTTTACTTTATATTTTTCTGAAAATTTAAATCAATAATAATTTTTTTAACTAATTCCATAGAAAAGTAAAATATACCCTAGTAGCAACATAAGTGCAGACTGGCGCAAGCTTTGCGCCAGAAAAAGAAGAATCTGTTTGCAGCCTGGTGCCCGGCTGGTTCCGCTTTGGCGAGCTGTTCTGGCACGTGCCACAACAGAACAGAACTCTGGTACCAGAGTCTGGTGTAGCAGATCCTGGCACAGACTGGTCATGATATACACCAAACAAAATTAAAATAACGTAAAATGGTACTAAATAGGTTTCTGTAATAGTTTTACACTATGTTTGAGCCCTTTTGCGGTGAATATACTGCGGAGACGTCACAACATTCCAGGAGCTCCTGACAGGAAAAAAATGACAGGTTTGTCATTTTTTCCCTGTCATTTTTTTCTGTAATTTTTTTCGCGACCACAAGAAAATGATAAGGAAACGACAGGCAAAATGACAGGGAAACGACAGGCAGAACGACACCCGGAAATGACTGGCCCTAATTGGCCATAATTTATAATAATATTGTGTAACATTATAAATTATCGGCGACTTACAGACTTATTCGTAAACCATTTGAACTTTCCTGTAAAGCTTAAAAAATCATTAGCAAAAGAAAATTATTATGGGAATTTTCATGATGAAACACCTTTCTGTAGCCTGTTGCTAATTCCGAATCATCTTCAAACACATAAATTGTGGAATGTGTTCGATTTGCCATTTTAATGCCTTCTTATCCTTACAAAGTGCTAAACTTAAGTACCACGGGCAACAATTTCAGATTATTTTCAACTTTCTTCATCCCTCAAGAAGTTCAATGCGTGCTCCTAATTCCATAATCCAACAAAGAGTGGTCTCGCCACGCGCATCTAAAAAAAAGTGAACCAATCAAAGGGTCCGTAGGTTGCGCGTGACGGAACCATTCTTTGTTGGATCATAGAATTGGAGCACGCAGTCAACTTCTTAAGGGAATGAAGAAAGTTGAAAATAGTCTGAAATTTTTGCCGGTGGTACTTAAGTTTAGCACTTTGTAAGGATAAGAAGTCTTTAAAATGGCAAATCGAACACATTCCACAATTGATGTGTTGGAAGATAATTCAGAATTAGCAACAGGCTACAAAGAGGTGTTTCATCATGATAATTTCCATAATAGTTTTCTTTTGCTAATGATTTTTCAAGCTTTACAGGAAACAAGTTCAAATGGTTTACGACTGGGGACGGCGATTTGTCAAGCTCAGCTGATAGGGCAGCACCGTGAGTGGTGATATACCTTGTACACAAGAACAAGGCATTATCTACGGTTTCCTTAGTTTTTTGTTATTTGGAAAGCGATTTGCTCCTTTATTTGTACACCCAAATGCCACATGCAGACCTGGCATTTCGAAAATAGTGCTTGAAGCAATCACCTCAAAGCTACGTTATGAAGGGCTGATATAATTCGAATAGCAGACGTTTATCGTATCATTTACTACAAAATGGCGACTATCATGATCTGGACCAATGGAGGTTACCTGTTTTTATATGAAGGAAAAATCTTTAACCCCGATATGGAGGGCACATCCTGTGGCCGAGCGTTACATATCTACGGTCATAGAATTTTGCATTGAGTTTGTAAGAAAATGTCGGGTGTTATGGCATGTATTATAACTTATTATAACATTCGCTTGATGCCAACGATATCGGCGATGATGAACTGAATTCAGTGTATGATTTTCCAATACACGCAGAAGAAGAAAATTGTCTACTTCGTTATAATATAGACGACATGCATGAAGTGACTATTCAAACCAGCGGGTTACAGAGGAAGTTACAAGAACCAGGAATATTAGACGTAATAAGTACACCGACCGATAGTTATAAGTGTAGGTGAACTATTAACAATGTTTCTAAAATTCGCTCTGTTTGAAAACTTAACACACACTGCAGTTTTTAAATTATTTCAAGCAGTTAATTGCATGTTTGCATCACCAGTGCTCCCAAATAATGAATACTATGTGGACAAATTATTCTTTTCGTCAGATTTTGTAAGGTATCATGCTATTTGTCCTCACTGCGGTGGGTACGTTGGTATTTTTGTACACTCAGATCACCAAAAAGAATGTCACAGTTGTGGAAAGATAATTGTACTTCGCGATACTACTTTTATTTAGCGAAAAAAATGAAGTAAGAACATTGTTATAACGAAATGATGAATACTAAGATCATGTGATGGAAAATAGAACGCACAAGAATGGATTCTATGAAGATATATTTGACGGAAAAGCATATCGAGATTTTGTACAAGGCTTAAATCCTGATGATAGAAAACGTTACGTAACTTTCACTTCTAATTGTGACGGAGCGTCAGAATTTGATAGTCAACCCTATTCAGCATTCCCAGTTCAGTTAATGATAAATGAAATTCCCATTAAGTTAGAACATCCGAAACTATTGTTGCTGCATTATGGTTCGGAGAAAAAAAACGGATATGGATGTCTTGCTTAAAGGATTTGTTGAAGAAATGAATGAGCTTTCGGACTTCTATGATTACGATTTTCATGGATGCAGTTGGTGTAAGCAGAGAGGCGAATGGATACCAAACGTCTCTAATACTGGTGGTTGTGTAAAATATCCAATTTTGGGTATGATACCTCAAGAGAGAACGGAGGAAACCTTTTTTTGGTTGTTTGCAATTGGTGTTGAATCCTCCACAACCTACAAATCCTGACAATTTTTTAACTTCTGGTGTACAGCAGAAAAGTTTAAATCATCCTGACTGCGTCAATCGAATTTCGGAAGAACAGGAAGAAGTTGCTGAACCTGCTGAAAATAGTACTGTAACTTTTGGAGTAGTTCGTGCTTCACCATTGAATACCTTAAAGAAATTTAAAATGATTTCCGGATTTGTACCTGACGATATGCATTTCGCAACATTAGGCATTGGACAACAATTTGTTGATTCCACATCAATCAATGCGGCTAACACGTTCGATAAGCAAAAGAGGGAAATGGAAGGCGAAAGAATGGGAGAATTGGATCCTCTACTTAAGCTTACCTATTCTTGAGCTATTTCTGGAAAAGAAAGTAGTCGATCACGGGGCTTTGTTTGTTGAAGCGTTTCATATCTCGCTGCAGCCTATTATCACAAGAGGTGAACTAGAACGTACTGAGATTTTAGTTGAAAATTTTATGACAGACACTCAAAAATACTTCGGAAAAGCAGCTTTAACGTATAATGTCCACCAAATGTTGCACTGAATTAAATCAGTTGCAGACTGGGGTCCGTCGTTTGCAATGGGAAAATACTACGAATGATAATATCTGCTAAAGGGGTGACCCATCAAATATGCCTAAAAATTGCAATGCGTGAATGTGATGCGGTTTTAACAAATCACATTCTTCCTTCATCCTCTCTTCGTGTACAAGAATACTGCTCTAGTTTCAAATGTAAATACACTCAAAAATCTTGTAGAATAGCTACAGCGAGATACTTTGGTGTTCCGAAAAGTACAGAACAAAGATGGATTGAAGAGATTGGATTGTCTCACCACACTGTTTCTCATCAACGGGTACTCTGGACTGATACACGAGGGATCTCTATTTCAAGTCTCGACGCATACACTTTTTATTAATTTTTTTTTCTGATTGACCTCGACCACACATTCATACGAATTCATACGCATTCAATTCGCACTGTCTCAATTCATCTAAATGCGTCTTAATGCGTTCGAAAGAATCAAAATACGAGATTCACGCGTATTACAAATTCGCCCCAATCTGTATCAATTCTTTCTATTTTCCGGGCATGTGTCAAAAGTCACTTGGATGAAATTCGCCTGGTATATTTTAGACGTAGAACGACAGGTGTAAAATGTCACTTGGGGGTAATTCGGATAAATTCATTTTTCACAAGTATCCACGTGTACAATGGTATTTCAGAGAAACTTGGTCAATATATTTATGCATGAAAATATACGTGCATATCCACACATATGATGACACTTGCTAGAATTCAGGATAATCAATTTTTCACCTGAAAATGCACGTGTAAAATGACACTTCAGAGAAATCCAGCTAATATATTTTGCACATGGAAGTGCACGTGTAAATCCACGTGTAAAATGCCACTTGGGATAAATTCGGCCAATATATTTTTAACATGTAAATCTACGAGTAAGATGTCGCTCGCGAGAATTTAGGATGATACATTGGCATTTCAGACAAACTTGGTCAATATATTGTACGCGTTGAACTACTCGTGCAAACCCACATGTAAGATGACATTTCCCAGATAGAAAGCGTGCGACGCACGTTACTCGCACTGCATGCGAGGCACGCCATGCAAGCCGAAACGCAGCGTTATCGCTCGCACTTCGTGCAGGCACATGTGTGCGAGGTATACACGGAAAGAAAAAGTTCATTAAACTTTCTTTAACTATTTCAAGAGTCGGGGATGAGAGCGAACCTTGAACAAATTTTGTATATTCTGTATAACTTTCAGGATATAATTTAGAACAAACCTGGAATAACTCTACCAGAATTTCGTAAACTTTATATTGAACTCCGATTTAAAAAAGTTAAATAAAATATATAGAGAAATTCATGAAAGAATGCTGAAAACTTTCGTAGAAATCACAATTGAGGTATTGAAAGTTTGTAATCACATCATTATGAGGTGTAAATATCTCAATTCAGTTAAATGTATAGAAAAATTCTTAAGAAATGTTGAAAAATCTCATAGAAATTCGATTCGAAGTATTGAGTGTTGAGAAGTATTGAGATCTATAGACTTCAATTCTTTAAAATGAAGCTGCGCAGTCGCTACTGTGCACAAACAGCGACTTTACCGCATCGCTCCCGCGTGAAAAAAAAAATAATTCTAGTCTTAGAGAACATTAGCACGCGTTGAAAATTAAAATATTAGGTTTGCAAAATAACTACCGTTGATTAGTCGACGAACAGGGTGCACCAAAACGGGCACCAGGTCGTTTAGCACGTACTCTAGGAGAACTTTTGTAAAATTTAAGTTGTGTCAATAGCCAAATAACTACCAATGGTGAGCGAACATTAGGGTGCACCGGAACGTGCACCAAGTCGTTTAGCATGTCTTCTACGAGAACTTGTTGAAAATTCAAATTGTGTTAACATCCAAAATAATTAACAGTGGTGAATCGACGATCCGGGGGCACCGAGTCGTGCACCAGGTAGTTTAGCACGTATTCTACGAGAACTTTTTAAAAATTTAAATTGTTTCAACCATCAAATTAACTACCGTCGACTCACCATTGTTAGTTATTTTGGCTATTGATACAATTTAGATTTTTGAAAAGTTCTTGTAGAATACCTGCTAAGCGACCTGGCGCACGTTCCGGTGCATCCTGATTGTCGACTCACCATTGGTAGTTATTTTGGCTATTGATACAATTTAGATTCTAAAAAAGTTCTCGTAGATGACGTCTTGAACGACCTGGTGCACGTTCCGGTGCACCCGGGTAGTGGACTTACCATTTAGAGATGTGTAGGTTATTGGAAAACATAAGATTCTAATTTTCAACGTAAAAAATTGAAATAGATTCAACTTTTCCCATGTCATATCTTATTTAATCGATTCAAAAAATATAGAATTAGGAATTCAACAATTTAAATTATTTTCAATGCAAGCCTTTGATTTTATGTAACTTATATAGAGTTATTCTATATACCTTATTAATGTTGAACCTACTAGAACTTAAAACCAAAAAAAAATTTGCAATTAAAAAATTTTCGAAATTTAACATTTCCAAAATTTAAAAAATGTCAAAGATTCCGAAATTTGTAATTACCTGAATTTTAAGCTAAATTTTCGAAATATAATATTCTTGAAATTACTGACATTATAAATATAAAACTCCAGAAATTTCAAACTTCCGAAATTATTAAACTAGACTTTCCAAATCACGAAAATTTGTCATACAGCCCTGCACAGCTGTAGCTTATATTTTAGATTTTTTTTTATACTACAGGTTATGTTAGCTGTGAGGTTTTGTTAGGAGCTCCGAATGCGTAGGTGAGGGGTTCGAACCCACAGCGAATAAGAATTTTAATAGCGTGCGACTATTAGTGTAGTGATTGTTTGTGTAATAGTAAATAATTATTTACTTAAATATGTGAACAAATATTAAAGCATAATGATAACAATGATGATAATAAAAAAGATTATTTTTTCTAGGCTAAAAATCGGCCATAATTTTATAGAACTGTTATTTATAGTTTCGAGACTTCTCCGATGTAGACTGTATATTAGTTGGACTTTTAGATTTTCTAGAACTATTCTACGTTTTTCGCATCCTGCCTCCTAATAGAGAATACGTTATTTTTTTTCCGTGTATGAGTCGTATATTGTGATAGGTGAATTTTTGAATAATAATATAAATTATGAATACTGTACAACTACTACAAATTTCAACCATTTTCCTACTATTAAAAAGATGTAAAATATAAATTAAAATTTCAAAAAAATATTTGTATTTTTATTGGACCGACAATTTATAAATTGTCAAAAAAAAATTTTTTTTTGCAAGTTCGATATTAGACAACTTTGTGTTTGTTATTTTTGTTTTTTAAACAAATTATTTTGAATTTATTTTGCCCCGCTTATTCTATATTTAGGATTCAGGTTTTAAATAAAAGCAGTTCCAGTTAAGTTCCCGCCTGATCACGTGGAAAGAAACTTCCATACAACATGGCGTTCCTTTCGGTTGCTGTGGTTCGGCTAGGTCGTTTATCGTTTCGTTATTGAACGTTGATAATTTGCATTCTTCTTATTCGTGGGCACTTAGACATATTTTATAATTTATAGATAGATAAACGTTTATTTTTCAGCCTGCTGGCCTACAAAAATTGTCTTGATTACACTTCCATTTTTTTTACAGAATTTTCTTGAAACTAACCCTTAAAAACTAACATCCATCCATTCCTTATCTCTAAGACCGCACGCTCTTATCGCCTTGCCTTCCTCGCTTCGCCTCGCCTCGCCTCGCTCGCATGTACCTAATTTCTCGCATTGACTCGCTTGCCAACCTCTGTCTTCGCGGCTAATACCTACTACTTATCTACTATTTACAATATTTACAACTTATTTATATCTACCTCCTCTCCTGTTTACAATCTTTCCTTCTCCATTCCTCTTCCTCCTCCCTTCTCTTCTTCTCCATCTTACCCAACACTTCCTTCACCCATGCTACTGCCCTTTTTTCCCCCTTTTCATGCATCAATACCTCCATGCTTATCTCACTCCTTTCTACCTCTACGCACTCCTCCAACCAGTGCTTCACTCTTGCAACCCCCTTCCCACACAGTTCACACAACCTCTTCTCCCGAGATAGCCAGAACCTATTGAAACCCTCCATGCAAACACACCTCATCCTCGCTATATGCTCCTGACTTCCTTTCTCTCCTTTCTCACATAAATATTGCGCTCTTGCTCTTGGCATGATCCACACATAGTTCCCATTAAAACTTGAATCTCTTATTCTCTCTTCCCCTTCTGTCTTCTCTCTCTCCATACCGTTTTTCTTAACCATCTCATATACCTTTCTCCCTTCCTCGTGCATCCTGCTCACTTCATCCATCTGCAGTTCATTCGTTCTAAAGTACCTTTCCCTCTCAACCTCCATCTTTTCACCCCCTCTCCTGTTCTCCTTCTCTCACCGACACTCCCTAACCAGCCTACTTCCCCCCTCTTCCAAAAAGTTCTCCTCATATTTACACGCCCGGCTCCCTGCTAGAATTCCTACACTCGTTCTCCCCGTCTCCCTCCTGACAATATAATTAGGCGTGTTCCTTGCCAACCCCATGGTCCACTTTACATACCTCTCGTGCGTTCTATTTACCTCTTCACTTTCCTTCCACCCCCACACCTCTACCCCATATAATAGCACACTCATCACTAGTGAATCAAACAATTTCATTCTCCTTCCAAAATCATCTGCGAATAACTTCTTTCCCAACCCCTACACCTGCCTCATCACCACATTTGCCCTCCTCACTCTCTCTTTTATGTGACCATCCACTCCCCGATTCCTCCGAAACACGAAGCCCAGGTACACAAGCTCTTTCACCTCCTGCACCTCCTTTCCCTTCCACTTCCACCTCCTTGCCTTATCCCTTCCCCCTCCTTTTCTGAACACCATAACCTTGGACTTTTCCGCATTCAGCTCTAACCACTTTTTATCCAGGTATCTTCTCAACCTCTTCATCATCTCCTTTAAGGCCTCCTCGCTGCTTGCCAGCAACACTATGTCATCTGCATCTGCATAGTGCAAACGGTTTTTGTGTCCAGTTTATTTTAAATTTGTTTTATATTTTAATACTTATATTTTTTTATGTATCGTTTGGATCATTTTGACTCGCAATGTATTTTTTCGTTGATTTTTTGCAAGCGAAAAGAGAGAAATGATTTTTACAAATTGCTATGTGTTTATCGAAAAGTTTATAGCAAATTAGACAACATTTTATTTCGAAATTGACATAATCCAGTCAGAGTTACGTGACATTCTGAAAATCTTGATTAAATAGTGACACATAACTTCAATTTCTGGTGCGATAAACAAAAGACCGCCGTAGATTGCACTTTTCCAAATCAAAATGAGTAGAAAATATATATTGAACATACTAAAAAATTTCCCTACCATACATTCTCCCGAGTATGAAAGAAAACGCGCAGTTTTTGAAATTATAAAGATATTTGTGAAAAGGTGGATAAAGAATATTTCGTCATTGCTTGCGTGCACGCCGTGCGACAAAATCCGCATGCGTGCGACGCATGTGCGTCGCACTAAAAAAAAAAAAAAAATTGATTAGCATTTCGAACTCGAAAGTTCATTGCCTCACTACCCGATTCGGGTAGTGTTTCTAGGTGGATAAATACGACCAGTGTGGGTCCACCACACCCACGACGGGTCAACAACACGCAGTATTCCCCGAACGGTCACCCATCCAAGTACTAACCGCGCCCAACACTGCTTAACTTCAGTGATCTAACGGGAACTTGTGTTTTCAGCGTGGTATCGCCGTTGACTATACGTCGCACTATACGCGCATATTTCTATCTGGGTTGCTAGATTGTAGGACAATACATTTTTCACCTGAAAATGCACGTGTAAAAAGTCACTTGGAAAAAATTCGGCTAATATATTTTGCACGTGTAAATCCATGTGCACAAAGTGGCATTTAAAAGAAGTGAGAACAGTATATTTTGCATTTATACGTGCATTTCCCCCAATTGACACCTCAATATGCACGTGTAAATCCACGTGTAAATCTCCGTGTAAATCCATGTGCATATTATATATTTTGGATGAGATTCGTGATTCAGTCTCAATAAAAAAGGACATTACTCGCCTGCACATACTCGACAAAAGAGATCTGTATAAAATCGTGAGGGAATACGATCCCAGCAAAAAAAAAAATTATTGATACGAATTGAATTGAAAAGACTAAGACAGTGCATGTAAATTCGTGAAGACGGTATTTCAATTTTGAATCGTTCTATACGTACAAATACAGTGAAAAAGTCTAAAATCAGCGAATACACTTCAATGCGTCAGCACGCAAACGTTTCAACATTGGTCAATGCGTCTGAATTCGTGAGAGTAATATACACACTTGAATTCGCCCCAATGCGTCACGGCGAATTTCAGCAAGTGTCGATTTATACAAAGCAATCCGTAACAGGAAAACCAACGTGCAGGACATATAGAATCGATTGTAAATGTTTAGTAAATTGTCTCGTAGCGCAGTGGCGGGTACTCTGGACTGATACGCGAGGGATCGCTGTTTCAAGTCTCGACGCATGCACTTTTTATCAATTTTTTTCTGATTGACCTTGAGCACGCATTCATACGAATTCACACGCATTCAATTCGCGCTGTCTCAATTAATCTAATTGCGTCTCAATGCGTTCGAACGAATCAGAAAACGGGATTCACGCGCATCACAAAAATGTTAATTCGCCCCAATCCGTATCAATTGTTTCTTTTTTGCTGGGATTTAGACAAAGACAAGGCGCACGCAAACGATGCCTTCAGCACGGGCATGTGGGTATACACTGTAACGAAATCAACGAAATTTTACATCGCCAGGCATGGGAAATAAAAGGACCCTGCACGAACGTGGTAACTTTACGCGACGAAAGGTAAAATCCCACTCTGTTGTGAATTTTAAAATGTCGACCGTAAGATTCCCATAAAGTGGTGAAATTTCGAAGCTGCTAATGGATTTTTACCCAGCGAGATGCTAAATTCACAAAATAATACGTAATAGGAAAAGAAAATGAATTTAGGATATGTTTCTGCAAGGACGCCGATAATCACTTGTTATAAATGATGAACCTTATAACATTTCCAAAGACTCATATGAACATAATTATGAATCGCCAAACTACGGAAGCGCCTATCGAAATAGTTTATTCTAAACTATATCAAACTGCAAAATGCAAACGTGCGCAATGGCCAGAACATGAATGCACATTTGTATTTTTTACACATATTAAATATTATATCTCTATCTCTATAGGAACAGAAACAAGGGCAATTTTCTGACACGCTCTGACACGTATACCGAATAAACGATTAAGTTCGAAGCTACATGGGGCTGATTCATCGTTATCTGCGATAATACATTTTATTATTACAACACTTATTAACGTCAAATGTAAAATCACGTAATTCAAAACTATGGCGTGGGTGCCTACCAAGGACGGAAAAGGGAGTTGGGTGCCGAGACGAAGGGTTGAACACATTAAGAACTCTCTTGGTTCGTAAAAAATAATACTTTATTAACAACTTACAACGGTCGCTGGACCGCCAGGTCGTGGCTATGGATTGGAGGTCGGAATTCCTCTCGAAGAAGGTGGTCACAGAGTTGGTACGCTGAGGTCGGTGATGTCCAGATTGGTGATCGGAAAGACGATTAAGGGTCGAAATGGCCGGTGGGCTGATATGGTTTTGAGAGCACTCCCGTAAACGACACTAAATAATAATAGTTTACGCAAGGGCGGGTGAGCCAAGACAGAGTGCCGGCGCGGTATCGCTCGGGACCTCGGGTCCCTTCGGGGGATACCGCCCCATCTCGTGTGCGGCCCGGCAACCCTTGGTTACAGGGTAGTACCGAGCCAACCGGTAAGTAACAATTCTGTTACACCCCCCTCCCCCGCGGGGGTTCGGGTATATACCTTCAATTTATTTCATTTGTTGGTCCAAGTCTGATCTAGTCTCAAAAAAGACATTTAAACAAAAGTCTGCAAACCTGCTAATTTCCTCTTGAGGTTTGCGTTAGTAATGTTAAATCTAGTCAGTAATAATGTTTCAATGTTATTAGTATGAGTAACTTTGTCTGTTGGAGTCTGAGGTTGTGAAGATTTTTTTTTTCAATTCAAATTGTTTTTCGTTTGTCAAAAAGGTTACATGGTATGTAAATAACTTTGAGTATTAATCCTTCGTGAAACTGATATTATAATTCTTTACAATTGTCCCTAGTTTTGTGCTTTAGGTTCCTCTTCTCTCGTTGTTTTCTCGCTTCTGATCCTCCTCCATGGGTATCTTCTTTCTGAAACAAATATGAAAAGAAAGACGAACAATCCGTCGATTGCCGTGGAGATTTCTTGTTTATAGAGTCGATTGTCCTTTGAGTTTGTTTTTTGTTCGTCTTTGGAGTCGATTGTCCTTTGAGTTTGTTTTTATTTGAGTTCAATTGTTGTTGTTTTATTTAGTTAATGATTATTAAAATTGTAAATCCTATTGAAACTATGTAATTTGGTTTATTAACAAAAAGTCAGTCAATTTGTTTCTTGTTATATGTAGTATTTTTATTTCTGCGTTCCACTGTTTGTACTTCCTTTCTAAGGCTTATATTTCTTTTTGTATTATCGTCTTTTTCTTTCTTCCCAGAGAAGACTGTTACTTCTGTCTTGTAATAAGAGTCAAAATGCTGTTATCTTTCAAATTGTTTGTTAGAGTCGTTTTACAGTAGTTGTGTTCAGAGTGTTGTTTATAGTTTTTCGAGTTCATTTGTGCCACTAATGCTATTGATCCAGTACCACTTTTGCCCTTGTTTAAGTCTAAATATTCTTACTTAAACTCATTAATATTTTCCTATGCCTATGTGCCATTACCTGTATTTACATTTTTTAATTTAAAATTATTTATATTCCATTCACCGATGCTCTTACCTTTAAGTTTTCTTAATTCGTAAATAGTTGGGAAAATTTTCTTTTTAATAATAAATGGACCTTCATATTGGTCGTATAACTTACCTGCCTTTTTATCTGCTTTGATAGACAGTTTAGTTACTCTTTTTAAAACCCTATCTCCCATCTTAAATTCTAGCAGTCTTCTTCTTAAGTTATAATTACTAGCCTGCTTTTCGTCCGCCTCATCTAAATTTTTCTGGACCTCCTCTTTTACATTCAATAAGCAATTTCGATTGATGAAGGCAAAAAGAGTCAAAAACTCATTTGTTGGTCAAATGTGCGACGTTTCGTTGGCATTGGTTCGCCAACCTCATCAGGCTAATTTATTAAAATAAAGAAACACCACATAAATATCACATATTTTACAAGTACATAGTATAAGTTAAAAACAAATTTAAAAATTACCGTTAACATTCACTAGTTAAAACATAAATTCTAACGCGTCTAATTTTAATAAATGTAAAAGACCCATTTTTGGTCGACTGAAATGACAGTCTAAAGTCAACTGAAGAAACAAAACCTTGTGTCGTTATTATATATACGTACTCATACACATATTCATGGAAAATACACATCGAGTTTTATCTGGTCGTAAGTTAAACACCCAAATTTAATTTCTGTAATAATGGAAAATATATTTTACTAAGAGCATAAATATCTTCTTTTTTATTAATATTATTTGAACTGCTGTTAATATGGATCATTTCTGAAATCATTCTTTTTTTATAGTTAGGTTCTCGATCTACAATTTTTACATTGTCCCAATCAAATGTATGACCAAAATTATGTTGATGTTTATAAACGACCAACTCTGCTTTTTTCCTATTGATATGTTCATTGATCCGAGTTTTTAAAGATCTTTTTGTTTCACCCACATAAGATGCAGGACATTGTTTGCAAGAAAATTTATAAACTAAATTTGTTTCATCCCATTTTTTAGAAATATCTTTTCCTAATTTTATTACAGAATTTAAACTTTTTTTAATTATAGGCATCGTAGCAATATTATAACTATTTAAAATCTTAGACAATTGTGTAAAATTATTAGAAAAAGGAAGGCAAACTTTAAGTTGATATACATTGGAACGAATCTGATTATTGTGTACAACTTTGTTGTGAGAGTGATATTTAATTTTGTTCATGCGGACATTTATGTTTTTATCAATAAAACCAATTGGATAATTATTATCAATCAATAACTGTTTAATTATTATTAAATTATTTGAGTGAAAATTATTGTGAGATAATAATATAGCTCTGTCAACAAGATTGTACATTATATTTTTTTTCTGTTGTATAGGATGATATGAAAGAAAGTTAATTAGTCTGCCAGATGACATAGGTTTTTGAAACCAATTGGTGATAATGTGATTATATTTTCTAATTAACGTCATGTCCAAAAAATTAATGCTTCTATTTTCCTCTAATTCAAAGGTAAATTTTAAATTCTTATGATAAGAGTTGAAAACTTGAATAACTGTATCAATATGTTTATGTTTAATGCATATGATCGTGCCATCCACGTATCTAAAATATAGCAAAGGAACACAATCGTGAATTTTTTTTTCAATTTTTTTAGACATGTCACTTCCAAATCATCCATTACGACATCTTCAAATAAAGGTGAGATTGGAGAGCCCATTGGCGTGCCATTAATTTGTTTGTAAATATCGTTATTAAAAATAAAAAAAGTGTTTTCAAAAAGGAATTTCGTACAAGTTATGATGTCGTTAAATGGAATTTTACATTGATTGTGTATATATTCAACTCTTTTTTCCAAACTTTGTAAAACTAAGTTACAAGGGATACTTGTAAATAATGAATTAACATCAAGTGAAAGGAGAACATAATCGTCGTCTATGTATATATCTTTAATTTTTTCTTTCAATTCAAAACTATTGTTGACATGTGAAATGGGAGTTTTTATACAATTTTTTAACCCATCGTAAATTATTTTGGCTAAAAAATGTGTTGGACTGTTAATAAGAGAAATAATCGGACGAAAAGGGACATCTTGTTTATGTATTTTTGGCAGACCATAACATTTTGCCAGAACTGTATTAGTTAAAGTCAGTTCATTGTTATGGTATTCATATTTTAAAAAATTATTGTCATTGAGATTTTTTAAGATTTTTGATGTGTCTGTCTGTAGTTTTTTTAAAGGGTTTTTATTTATAGGAATGTAAGTAGATGTGTCAGAAAGCAAATTGGTCATTTTTAAGTTATAAACTGATTTGTTTAAACAAACGGTGAGATTACCTTTATCAGCATTAGTAAAAAAGATATCGGAGTTATTTTTCAAAAAAGTTTTTGTCTTATTTAATTTTTTTGAGATTTC
Source organism: Andricus quercusramuli (assembly GCA_932178445.1). Lineage (NCBI taxonomy): Eukaryota > Metazoa > Arthropoda > Insecta > Hymenoptera > Cynipidae > Andricus > Andricus quercusramuli. Next base: position 48,861 of record CAKNXH010060510.1, read on the forward strand.
TCTGTCTTCTCTGGTTATATGAACATTTCTTTTCAAAGTGTTGTTAATATTAGTAGTTAATTTGTCTCTAATTTCATTTTTAAGGTCATTCTGTAGATCTGACGATTGAAGAACTGATTCTATATTTTTGATAGTATCAATTACCTCTTGTTTTGAACATTTTGAAGCAAGGTTATAATTAGGTTCTGGCAAAATGTTATGGTCTGCCAAAAATACATAAACACGATGTCCCTTTTCGTCCGATTATTTCTCTTATTAACAGTCCAACACATTTTTTAGCCAAAATAATTTACGATGGGTTAAAAAATTGTATAAAAAGTCCCATTTCACATGTCAACAATAGTTTTGAATTGAAAGAAAAAATTAAAGATATATACATAGACGACGATTATGTTCTCCTTTCACTTGATGTTAGTTCATTATTTACAAATATCCCTTGTAACATAGTTTTACAAAGTTTGGAAAAAAGAGTTGAATATATACACAATCAATGTAAAATTCCATTTAACGACATCATAACTTGTACGAAATTCCTTTTTGAAAACACTTTTTTTATTTTTAATAACGATATTTACAAACAAATTAATGGCACGCCAATGGGCTCTCCAATCTCACCTTTATTTGAAGATGTCGTAATGGATGATTTGGAAGTGACATGTCTAAAAAAATTGAAAAAAAAATTCACGATTGTGTTCCTTTGCTATATTTTAGATACGTGGATGGCACGATCATATGCATTAAACATAAACATATTGATACAGTTATTCAAGTTTTCAACTCTTATCATAAGAATTTAAAATTTACCTTTGAATTAGAGGAAAATAGAAGCATTAATTTTTTGGACATGACGTTAATTAGAAAAGATAATCACATTATCACCAATTGGTTTCAAAAACCTATGTCATCTGGCAGACTAATTAACTTTCTTTCATATCGTCCTATACAACAGAAAAAAAATATAGTGTACAATCTTGTTGACAGAGCTATATTATTATCTCACAATAATTTTCACTCAAATAATTTAAAAATAATTAAACAGTTATTGATTAATAATAATTATCCAATTGGTTTTATTGATAAAAACATAAATGTCCGCATGAACAAAATTAAAAATCACTCTCACAACAAAGTTGTACACAATAATCAGATTCGTTCCAATGTATATCAACTTAAAGTTTGCCTTCCTTTTTCTAATAATTTTACACAATTGTCTAAGATTTTAAATAGTTATAATACTGCTACGATCCCTACAATTAAAAAAAGTTTAAATTCTGTAATAAAATTAGGAAAAGATATTTCTAAAAAATGGGATGAAACAAATTTAGTTTATAAATTTTCTTTCAAACAATGTCCTGCATCTTATGTGGGTGAAACAAAAAGATCTTTAAGAACTCGGATCAATGAACATATCAATAGGAAAAAAGCAGAGTTGGTCGATTATAAACATCAACATAATTTTGGTCATATATTTGATTGGGACAATGTAAAAATTGTAGATCGAGAACCTGACTATAAAAAAAGAATGATTTCAGAAATGATCCATATTAACAGCAGTTCAAATAATATTAATAAAAAAGAAGATATTTATGCTCTTAGTAAAATATATTTTCCATTATTACAGAAATTAAATTTGGGTGTTTAACTTACGACCAGATAGAATTCAATGTGTATTTTCCATGAATATGTGTATGAGTACGTATATATAATAACGACACAAGGTTTTGTTTCTTCAGTTGACTTTAGACTGTCATTTCAGTCGACCAAAAATGGGTCTCTTACATTTATTAAAATTAGACGCGTTAGAATTTATGTTTTAACTAGTGAATGTTAACGGTAATTTTTAAATTTGTTTTTAACTTATACTATGTACTTGTAAAATATGTGATATTTATGTGGTGTTTCTTTATTTTAATAAATTAGCCTGATGAGATTGGCGAACCAATGCCAACGAAACGTCGCACATTTTACCAACAAATGAGTTTTTGACTCTTTTTGCCTTCATCAATTGAAATTGCTTATTGTATTAAACTATGGAAGGCGAATTTTTGGTTTCTTCAACTCCTCTTTTATAGTTTGTAATCTTCTTAATCTATCCGTCCATTTATCGATACTTTGGAATTCTATCTCGCTATCGGTTTCTAAATTTTTTCTTAAGGACTGGAGTGGTTCTAATTCACGACCTAAGTTTAAGAACGCAGGGGTAAATTGTGTCGATGAATTTTTACTAGTATTAATAGCAAATTGTAGGTCATCTATATGTTCATCCCAGGTAGAGTGGTCTTTATCTAAATAGGTTTTAATTATTTGTTTAATTCTCCTATTGTATCGCTCAGTTGGGTTTGCTTGGGGGTAGTACTTTGGCGTTTTCGTGTGCCTGATACCGAATTTTTCTGTCAAGTCTCTTAGTATTTTATTTACGAATTCCGTGCCGTTATCGGAGTGAAGAATCGGCGGTGTTCCCCAACGCGAAATGACACGTTTATGGAATTCTGACTCTGTCGTTGTTCCGTTCGCTTTTTTAATCGGTATTATTTCGACCCATTTTGTAAATAAGTCTATAAACACTAGAATATATTGGTTTTTTCTCTTTTTTGAAATCGGAAATGGTCCCATGATATCAGCTGCTACCATGGTCCATGGTTCTTCGACGATTCTTTTCCCCATCAATCCTACTTTACTTTGGTTACCCGGTTTTACTCTTTGACATGTCTGGCAGTTTTTTACGTAATTGATAACGTCCGAATATACCCCTGGCCAGAAGTAATGTTTGGAAATTCTCGCGTAAGTTTTCTCTGCGCCTAAATGTCCTGCCTGGGTTTCGTCGTGGTTTTCCCGTAAAACTTGACGTCTAAGTTTTTGGGGTATGACTAATTTCCAAGGGTTTGAGTCTGGTAAGAGAGTGGATTTTAGTGGGTCAGTTCTGTAAAAATAGAGTTGCGAATCTCTGATTCGCCATTTTTCGTGTTCGTCGGGGTCTTTTTGTAACTTGTCTGAATTTTGTAGAGTACCAGTCGTCTGTTTTGTCATTAACGTCCGCTTTTGGTTTTTCTACGCCACAAGCTAACACGAACGCTATATTTTTTGCTGGTTCCCCTGACCTCGAGAGGGCATCAGGGACTAGGTTTGAACTACCTTTACGATACATGACTTTGTAGTCATATTCTAGTAATTCTAATGCCCATCTGGCTAATCGGCCAGTGGGGTTTTTTAGGTTATGGAGCCACTTTAACGCTAAGTGGTCCGTGATTACTTTAAAGCTGTAACATTCCAAATATGGCCTAAATTTTCGTATAGCCCAAACTACCGCCAGGAATTCTTTTTCAGATGCCGAGTAACGCGATTCCGCACAGTCTAGGCTTCTACTCGCGTAAGCGATTACGTAATTTACACCTTCGATTGTTTGTGTAAGTACAGCTCCTAACCCCGTGTTACTCGCGTCGGTTTCGAGTAGGAAGGGTTGTGTGAAATCTGGGCATGTTGAAATTGGTGCTGAAGTTAAGAGATCTTTCATTTTTTGGAAAGCAAAGTGTGGGATAAATTTCCTGTACCAACTTGCCATCCCCACAATGCGTTGTAATTGTTTAATATTTTTGGCTTTGGAAATTCTAGGATTGGTTGTATTTTTTCCTCGTCTATTTAGAGTCCTTTGTCGTTGACTTTAAAACCTAAGTACTTGATTTCCGAGCAGCCGAACTCGCATTTGTCCGGACAGATCGTTAAATTTGCATAATGGATTTTATCTAATACGATATTCAAATACTTTAAATGGTCTTCGAAATTTTGAGTCACGATCACTATGTCGTCCAAATAACAAAAGACGTTTGGCTTTAAATCTGGAGTGATGATTTTATCCATCAGTCTCTGGAAAGTGGCTGGAGCATTGGTTAAACCAAATGGCATCCTTTTAAATTGGTACATGCCTTTTCCAGGGACTGTGAATGCTGTTATGGGTTTAGAATTTTCTTCTAAAGGTATTTGTAAATAAGCTAACTTTAAATCAATTTTTAAAATAAATTTTGCTGATCTTAAAGTGTCCAGTATTTCTGTCATGAGTGGGATTGAGTAGAGGTCTTTTTTTGTAATATTGCTAACTTTTCTAAAATCTAAGCAAAGTCTATAATCTTTCCCTGGTTTTTTGATCATAACTATAGGATTTGACCAATTTGAACAAGATGGTTCTATTATATCTTGTTCTAATAATTTATCCACTGTTTGATAAATTATTTCTTTGATTTTGGGACTCATGTGGTAGTATCGCTGTTTAATGGGATCGTGGCCCTGGACTTCAATTTTATGTTTCGTTAGATGAGTCGCCCTATGTTCCTTTCCCTGGTGAATTTTTATTTTGTTCTCTAAAAGCTTTTCTAGTTGGGATTGTTGGGTTTCGTTTAGCTCAACAATACCCTCGCAATATTCTGGCGAAACATAATTTTGTTCGTCGATTTTTCCTAAGGTATCCGTAATATTATTTAACTTAACCGCTTTATTTTTAAAATAAATCCATTGATTCCTATTATCCCTTTCTGATATCTCATTCACTTTTTGAGATCTAGTTTCCGATTTTTTCCGATTGGCAACTTTGTTATCTTTCCAAAGATTGACATCGCAATTTTTGTATTTGTTTTCGTATTCGCTATTAAGATAAATTTTTCTTGGATCATTTTTCATGCCCTTTTTTCTAATTCTAGGTTTATCTAAATTGAATGAGTCTTCTATGCACGAATCGTCGCTAGTGTCGGGGGTGGGGATGCTCTCTAGGGGTTAGAAGTTGTTGCTCGTAGGGATGCTCATTAAGCTTGGGATATCTTTACTAGGGTATTTTTACTGGAATTTGGGCGTTTTTGGTTTTTGGGGATTGGTTAGGATTGATAGGTATTGAGGGAATTTCGCTATCTCTAACTTGTGGGATATTTTTGCTACTTTCTCTAGTACTTTTGAGGTTAATACAACCTCCGAATTTTGGTTTCCTATCTTTATAATTTCCTTCTTTTTCCCTTAATATTTTATCCCTAATATTCGTTTTTTTGAATTTCTTATTTTCCTTCAATGTTATTTCAGGTTTAATTTTGGTTTTATTTTCCGTTATTGGGAGGGGTAGGGATTGTGGGTTTGCTTTCATAGGATAGCGGATGGGTGGACTCCCTGGTAGCCACCAAGTTTCTGAGTCATAATCTAGGGTCATCCGTAGGGTTTTAAGCATATCCGTACCTGGATGCCTACGGATTTTAATTTTGGGACTAACCTGAACATAACGTGTTTTACTTTCTTTCCGATTGAAATTGGAATTACTACTTGTCCTATTATATCGACCGTTTCACCGTTCGCGACCATTAATTTTCGCGAGACTGGTTTTAAAATTGAAAAATTGGATTTTTTCCAATAATTCCTTGCCCGCGTACGAGTGTGTGGCACCAGTATCCAGTAATATTCGAAATAAAGTATCTCCGAATTTTGTCATCAGATGAAAACGGGTTACCGTCATTTCATCTTTATCCGAATTCAAATATTCTGGCGTTTCGGTATTAGTTTGTAATATTTTTGGTTCTAATACCCGCCCCTCTCGTTTCCCTGGTTATATTCATAGTAAGGGCATCATCCTTTGAAGTGCCCTGTTAAGCCACAATAATAACAATTTGAATTGTTTGTGTTAATATTCTGTTTTTTGTCCGAGTTTGGGCTGGTTTTTTCTTGTGAGTCTTTATTATTATTGTTACTCGGTTTTTTATTTTTATTCCCGAAGTTCGTTTTTTGGTAATTTTGTTCGGTGTTATTATTTCCTGAATTACTTTCGTCTTTTTCTGCAGGGAATTCTATCATTGGTTTATTTTGGTTTTGATTCGGGCCTAATGACATTTGGTTGAACATAGGTAGCTTTTAGTAATAAGGGTTATAAGGGTATCTGGATCTATTGTTTGTGAATCTGGGTAGGTAATTCTGTTGAAATCTAGGTCTGAAGTTTTGTTGATATTGATTTGGAAAAGGTGGGAATGGAAATCCAAATTGTGTAAATGGGAATCGATTTTTGTATTGTTTTTTACCCTGGTAGTTTTGGTTTTGATATTCGCTTTTGTTATTATTTTTACCGATATTATTTTCCTGTTTATCATCTTTAATATTTTCTGGGTTATTTTTATCCCCGTTACGGTTATTAAACTTTTGTTCATTTTTATCCTCTATTTTAGGTTCGGTAATTTGTAAGACTTGCCCTCGAATTTTGGATTTGGCTAGCTCGGTTTCCCACTCCTTACCTAAGTCTTCTAGTTGATCAAAGGTTTCAAAATCATTCCTTTTCATATACATTTTGTATTCAATTCTAAGGTTTTCGTACATTCTGCGCAATTCCCATTCCAGGCTTTATCTAGGGTAAAGTTTAGTAAAAAGTTTTCTAATTTCTGTCAAATATGAATGAATGTCTTGTGTCCTTTTTTTAATGCAAAATTAAATTTTTTGCCTAATTTCATCAGAAAATCTTTCATCTATATATGCATTTTTAAAATCCTCGAAAAAGTCAGATAAATTTCTCCAGGGATTTTTATTTATCTCGCACCAATATTTTGCATCTTCAATTAGTAGGGCGTCTAAATTTTCTAAAATGTCGTGGTCGTTTATTTTGTAACCCCTTTTAAATCTTTTTAGCTCTTCCAGGAAATGCGCGGGACTATCATCTTTATTATTACGAAATTTAATTGGCCAATTACTCATAATTTGGAAAGGTGTTTGGATCATTCCGAAAGGAAAATAAGTTGCTGGGACTGTCAAATTATTTAAATCATTTTCAGGTTTGCTATCGTTATCTGTATTATTTGTATGGATTCTGCAGTGTCTGTTTGACCTTTCCCTTGTTGTCGAGAGTCTATGTCGTTTTTTTTTTTTTTGAGTTTGTTCTGTCCTGTACTGTTTCGTTGTCTTCTGTGTTTTGTAATTTCAAGTTGTTATTTCGTACTTCGTTATAATTGTCGATATTATTATTGGAGGTTAATCGAGATTCTTCTGAGCTTCTCTTTTAACTAAATTGAACGGATTGTCTATTATAAGTTTCGTTTCTATTTTTCCTAGTATTTGGCTCTATAGTTTTCTTTCTATGTTCGAAAGAACTATTTTCTGGCGGGTCCAGTCTAATTCCTAAATTATTTGCCCTTTTCTCTAAAAAATCTTTCTTTTTGTTAGGTGAATCGAGTTTAAACTTAACACTTCTCTTAAAAATTAGCCATAGAGTACGAAGACAATATTACTTTTTGAATATCACACCCATATTTCTGTTTTATATATGGTCCCAAATAAACCCCATAAGTGAAAAAATGGGTTTGTGCGAGTTTTTGGCGCTGATTATTTTTTTTTTTGCATTTAAAAAAAATAGAAATTGTTTCTTATATATAAAATGCTACTTCATACGGATGATTAGATGTCTGCATGAAATGTCTAAACAATTTATTATCGTTGTTAGTAATTTTCTCTTAGAATAGAGTTGGAGTCGCAGTTTTTAAAAAAAATTACCACTTTTTGTCAAATTTTCAATTAGATTGAGGTAATAGTTTATCAATGTTAACAAACATGATTATTAACACAAATGATTGCTATTGCTGATAATATTCTCTTTGAATAATGTTAGAAATTGCAGTTTTTCTGGCATCTTCAACCTTTTGTCCACTTTTCACTTGAAGTGAGTTAATACTTAATTTAGAAAATATAATTGTATAAACAAATTATCATTGTTTATAGCTATCTTCTTCTATATCCATACTAGATAGTTGCGGCTCTTTTCTAAAATTTTCAACTCCATGTCCACTTTTAATTTAGAGTGAAGTAATAACTAATTTAAGTTAACAAAAATAAATTGTTTAACAACTTATTATTATTGCTAATAATATTCTCTTTGCTTAGTATAAGAAAATTGCGGTGTTTTTCTGAAATTTTTAACTATTTGTCTATTTTTTGCTTGGAGTGACTTGATAATTATTTGAGTTGAGCAAAAGTAATTGCTTAAAAAAATTATTATGATAATTAACTATTTTCCTCTACATTATTGCCAGACATTTGCGGTTTTTCCCCGAAATTTTTAACTGTATGTCCACTCTTTACTCAGTGAGGTAATAATTAATATAAGTTAACGAAAATAGAACTTCCGTTTCCCGCGTGGAAGTGTGTGGCAGCGGTGAAATTTGGTGCTGAGTTTTTCTGATAATTGTGGTGAAATTTGAGGTGAGTGGATTGTGGATGTATGTAGAGGGGTTCGTTTGTGAGGGATTGATTGAGAGATCGAAAGATTAGTAAGGGGGTGAGGATATTTTTGGGGATCAGGACAGATTTGTGTGGAAGTTAAGGTTTGGTGAGTTTGATGTTTGTGACAGGGTGGGAGGACCAGGTTGGTCGTAGCAGGGCAGGGTAGAGAAGGAGAAAGACAAGGCAGGTAGACGCGACGATAGATGGAGACAGAGAACGATAGAAGGCGGGATCGTTTGAATTGGGTTCATGGCCAGCAGGGCGAATACTATCTAGGAAAGCAGGGATTCAGATGAGGACGTTTTCAGTACACCGAAAGGGGAGAACAAAGAAAGGAGGGCAAGGGGAAAGTATAGGAAGACGGTAGAAAAGGACAGATTAAGGGCTAAGAGCGTGGTTTCGATTGAGGCATTTATCAAAAGGAAGAGAGAAGAGAGGGGAAGCAGTGAAGACAAGGAAGATATAGGGACAAGCTTGAAAAATCCAAAAATGTACAGAACGCCGCCGGAAAAACATAGTTTTGTAGAGAAGGATGAGAAAAATAAGGGGACAGAAAGAGATAGAGCTGAGGCTAAAGATCCGATTGAAATGGAAAGATTAAAAGAAATACGCGAAATGATGATAGAAGTAATGGGGATGTATGAAGAAAGTGAGTTTGAAGGTGGGGAGAGTGGGAATAAGGAGAAGGAAAGGCTGCGAAAAATAGAACAAAGAATAGAAAAGAAAGAGAGAGAAAAAAGAAAAAGAAACATAGTGATAAAGGGTCTAAGATTAGAGGAGGAGGAGCTGATGGAAGGAGTGGAGGAAGTACTAAAAAGGATTGATGCTAAGGTAGAGATAGAGGAAGTGCGAAGTGTAGGGAGGGAACAGCGAAGTGGTGAGAGAATGGTACTACTAAAACTAAAGAAATGGGAACATAAGAGGGAAGCGATGACAAAGAAGAGGGTGTTATAGGGAAGCTCGGAGAGAATAGAGGATGATTTTACATGGGTAGAATGGAACATGCAGTATAAGTGAGGGAAAATAGCGGAAGAGGAAAGAAAAAAGGTAAAAATAACATGGGTCAAGTATGGGAGAATACAGATAGAAGGTGTATGGTGGAATTGGGACGAGAACAGGAAAGGTAAAGAAATAAGAAATAGTGAGAAACAAAAAGAGACGAGAAACGAAAGTAGAGAAGATTGGAGGATATGATACTGGAATATAGCAGGCTTAGAAAGAAAGGATAGCGAGTTCATGAAAAATTTGACACAATGGAATGTAGTAGTAATGATGGAGACGTGGCTAGATGAAAAGGGATGGGAAAGAGTAAGGGGAAGATTACCAAGAGGTTACAAATGGCAGGTTCAAAATGCAAAGAGGAAGAATAAAAAGGGCAGAGCAATGGGAGGAATGGTGATGGGAGTGAGGAACGAATGTATAACAAAGTGTTATTGTATATGAGGTTAGGTGGAACAGAATCAGCACAAGTATTAGGAAACAAAGTTTATTATAATGCACTAACAGAGCGAAAGGGTGAGCACGCAATGTACAACAATAGCAGTGTTCGTCACAACAGCACGGAGCGAACTGATCTTCGACTGTACAAATGTGAGTTCTCGCTATCTGGTGTCGTTTCGAGTAACGTATTCACCGGATATGACTGTCGAGGTGCCATGATTAAAGAGCTGCCTATATCACCGATTAGAGCCCCAAAATTCAAATTGCATACTTGCTCACAACACAGAGAATGATAAAAAAGAGTTGAAAGAACATAAAGAAGGAATAATAGTAGAAGAGATAAGTATGGGCGGAGAGAGGTGGAAGATAGTTGGGGTTTATGTAAACGGTGATGTGCAGGAGAAATCAGAGGAGATAAGAGAACTGATGGAAGAAAATAAGCAAGAGAGTAGGCTAATAATAGAACATGATTTTAATGCGAGAACAGGAGATAGAGGAGGAAGGGAATGGGATGGAGAGCGAGGAAGAAAATCCAAAGACAAGATACTGAATGGGGAGGGAAAGAAGTTGTTGAAGAGCCTAGAGGAGATGGGATGGTTTCTCCTAAACGGAAGTATAGTGACGGTAGAGGGAGAAATGAGTAATAACAAAAAGGCTAAAAAGGAAGCAAAAGTAAAAAGAACAGGAAGAGTGGATTGGTCAATGGAAGGTAAAGAAAAGTTTAAAGAAAAGGTCAGGAATATCAAAGTGGGAGAAGGAAATGTAAACGAGGAAATGGAAATAATGGTAGGAAAAATAAAAGGAGTATTAGAGTGCACTAGCAAAAACAAGTTAGTGAAAGAGGGGATAGAAGTGGATGGGATGAGGATTGTATACAGAAAAAGAAGGAAGTGAGAAGGGTATTAAGAAAATGGAGAAAAGGGACAAGTAGTGGAGTAGTATATAGGAGAAAAAAGAAGGAGTATACTGAGTTGTGAGAGCAAAAAAAAGAGGAGGACAATAAGAGGTTTGAAGAAGAAGCGGAGAAGGCTAGGACGGAAGAAGAGGTTTGGAAGGTGGTAAATAAAGAGAGAAGAAGAAGGAAAAGAGTAAACCAGGATATTGAGATGATAAATGGAAAAAATATTTCATGGAATTACTAGAAGGGGTAGAGAGGAAAGTTAGAAAAGGAGGAAAAGATGGTAGGGAAACAGATGAGGAGGAGGACATTACAAGAGAGGCAATAGTCAAGGTATTAGGGATGATGGAAGATGGAAAGGCACCTGGTATAGATGACATTCCAAATGAAGTATGGAAATATGGGGGGACAGAATTAAAGGAATGGGCATGGATAATGTGCAATAGAGTATGGAGAGGAGAGGGATGGCCAGAGTTATGGAAAGAAGGAGTAGTGATACCAATAGTGAAGAAAGGCAGAGGGGAGGAGGTTAAAGATTATAAAAGAGTGACACTAATGCCAACACATATATGTTCTGAACTACTTAGTAAATAAGAGGAATAAAAGGGAGAAACAGGCAATGATAGCAGTGTTCGTGGACTTGAAGGCGACGTTTGACTCATTAGACAGAGGCGAGATAGAGAAAGTTATGGTGAAAAGGGGATACGAGAAGGATGAATAAAGAGAGTAAGGGAAATTTTAAGAGAGCCAAAAAGCAAGGTAAAGGTAGTAGAGCAAGTAGAAGGTAGTTTCTGGTTGGTGAGAGGGGTAAGGCAAGGATATCCTCTGGGCCCACTTTTATTTAATATATTGATATCAGACTTGGAAGAACAAATGAAGCGAAAAGGGTGAGGCGGAGTTAGGTTAGGGAACGAAAAGATATATACACTGACATACGCAGACGATATAGTGCTGATGGCAGAGGATGATGAAGGGATGGCGGGATTAATTACAGGATTAGAGAAATACTTAGATGGAAAAAGTTGAATTTAAATGTAGAGAAGACAAATATAATCAGGTTTATCAAAGGAGGGGGAAGAAAGAAAGAATGGACGGGGAGATGGAAAGGAAAAAAATTAGAAGAAGTAAAAGAGTTTAAGTATTTGGGATATACCTTGTAAGCAAATGGAGACCATAGAGCTCATATAAGAGATAGAATAAAAAAAGCAGCAGGGGTAACGAAGGAGATATGGGGAATAGGAAAAAGAAGGTTTAAAACAATTGGAGAAGGAGAATATGGTTATCTGATACGCTGGTGTGGCCGGTATTAGGTTATGGAGCAGAGATATGGGGATGGAAAGAAAGGAAAGAGATTGAAAGTTTACAAGAAAGGTATATAAGGTGGACGCTAGGGGTAGACTGGAGGACGCCGGGATATATGGTGAGAGAAGAAGCGCAAAGGGATAAATTGAGTACTAGAGCGGGAAAGAGGGCATGGAATTGTGAGACGAAGCTGAGAGAGGAAAGGGAGGGGAGTTAGCGAGAAAGTGTTTGATGGAGGTAGGAGAAAGAAGAGGGCGGGCTATGGAATTAACGAGATGAGAGGAAGAAAGGAGGGAGTTCTTTAAGGCTAGAGATATAGAAGACGGGACTGGAGTCAACTATGATGAATTGGAAAAAAGGGAGAGAGAAAGACAATTAATAGAAAGATGGGGCATGATTGAGGAATCAAAATATAATATATGGTTTAAGGTGATAAAAAAGGAAGTAGTACCAAAGTATTTATAAAAGGGATGGGGAAAGAAAAGATGGACCAGAATAGCAAGATTTAGATTGGGAAACGAGGTAAGGGCAAGTATGTAGTGGGAAAAGAAAGATAACAGGAAGTGCAGAATCTGTGAATGGGAAGAGGAAACATAGGAGCATATATGGGTGAAGAGTGGATGAAGGAAATAGAGGGGGCTAGGGGAGCAAATGAAAAAGAATGAAAGAATGGATGCAAAAAAAAATGGCAAAATGGAGGTACAAGAGAAGTAAAAGAAAAAGGAAATGGAAGTCGCTCAAATTAGAAGCGTCAAGAATTGTAAGTATTGAGTATGTAATAGCATAAGTAAATTAAGATGCTTTTGCGCTATCGCTCTCTCTCTCTCTCTCGCTTGCACTCCCGCTTTCGATCACTCGC
>CAKNXH010060510.1:61679-74960 GCA_932178445.1 Andricus quercusramuli
TGTGTTACCACTCTCTCTCTCTCTCTCTCTCTCTCTCTCTCTCTCTCTCTCTCTCTCTCGCTAACACGTCGCAAATTGCGCTATCGTAAAAAATAGAATTAGGGCTATAGATATAAGCTTCTCTGTGAATAGGTGTAAATAATTGTAAATAGTAAGGATAAGCTTTTTTATAAAACATGTAGAAGGAAGTATTGTAAGAAATGAAAGTCATGTAAACCCTTAGGAGCACATTATGAATAAAGAAGAAAGTTAACGAAAATAGTTGTTCAAACAATTTATTATTGTTTGTAACCATCTTAAAAATCTCTTTCAATTTTGTGAATATATAAATATATATTTTTCTGAAATAAAACAGATATTTGAAATATTCTTTAAATTTTCTATATGGATCATAATACATAAATTAAAATTTTCCTCGAATTAGTTACTGGGAGCCTTTTTGTTTAAATTGATACTGATATATATTAGTTGTTTCCAGCTTGCACGATTAACTCACTAAATAAAAAGTTGACAAAATGTTTAAAAATTCAGAAAAAACCGCAACTATCTAGTTTAATTTTCTAATAAAAAAGACGAATTCTCGAAAAATACATCAATTTTTCAACAAATAGTGGCATTTTCTACCAAGAAATGTTCTTACTAAAAAATACGAATTTTCAATAAACTACAGGAACCTTAAACCAAATAGTTGCATTTTCAAGCTAAAAAATCAATTTTTAACCAAAAATGTATGTCAAATTCCCACATGAAAAAATTAACTTTAAATAAAGAAAACGAATATTCAACAAAAATGTTAAATTTTCTACCACATAGTTGAATTTTGTACCTAATTATTACATTTCCAGCACAAAAAGACTAATTTTTTACACAAAACAGTTGAATTTTCAACCCAAAAATATGAAATTTTAACAAAAAAGTTATTTTTCAAAAAAATAGTTCAATTTTCAGTAGAAAAATCAATTTTAACCCCAAAAATGGAAACTTCCAAAAGTAGTTTAAGTTTAAACAAAGAAGTGAAGTTTTTGCCAAAAACGATAAAAAAAATTTTCCTTGAAAAACAATAATTTTTAATTTAGAAAAGCGAATTCTTCACTAAACTTTTGAATTTTCTACCGAAAAGTTGAATTTTCTATTAGATTGTTGAATTTTCAAGGTAGAGGATGAATTTTGTACAAAAAAGTTGAATTTTCAACCCAAAAATATAAATTTAATATAAAATTGAAGTAAATTTTCAAACTAAAAGCTGAATTTTCAACCAAAAAACTTAATTTTTAATACACCAATTTATGCACGGCCCGAAATATACACGTGATTTTAGTTTTTTTTATGAATATGAACACTGTAATGGAGAAATATGATTAAAGTAAAATTTATCAGCTCATTATATTCCATTTGAAAATAGAATAAGTGATATTTCAACCAAAAAATATGAAATTTCTACCCACAAGGATGAATAATAATACCAAACACGCGATGTTTCAACGAAGAAGATTAATTTTCTATCAAAAAAGATGAATTTTCAACAAAAAACGTGAATTTTCAAACAATTAGTTAAATTTTCGGTAAAGAAGTCAATTCGGACAAAAAATACGAATCTTCTACGAATAAAGATTTTTCAGGCAAGAAAAAAGAGTTCATCCAAATTGTTTAAGTTTCAAACGAAAATGCGAATTTTCTCCAAAAACAGTTAAATTTTCAACAAAAAAGTTCATTTTTGACCAAAGAGTTGCATTTTAATAAAAAAAGAAGAAATTTTCAATTCATTAAGATTAGTTTTCTACTATAAAAGATGAATTTGCAACTAGTAGATAAATTTTCAACAAAAAATGGATAATTTACATTTTCAGTTAAAGACTTAATTAAAAGCAGAAAAAAACGAATTCTCAACGGAATAGGTAAATCTCCAGCCTAAAAATGCTTTCCAGGAAAGTGGTTCAACTTTTCCTCAAGTATTTGAAATTTCAATTTGAAAAAATCAATTTTCAACCAACATGGAGTAGATACATTATTATTATTAACAAGCATAATTTTCTGAAAATCATGAGAATTGTAAATGACTTACAGCTTCTGCGGCGTTTGGCTTATTTTTAAAAGTAGATAAGAGCTTTTCGTCAATATAAGACCTTGTCTCTTGTCTTTGCTAATCGAGAAACTACCGAAAAATATTTAAAACCTAAATTTCAATCATGCGACTAAAAGTAATGCATTATTTCCTGAAAATAATTTCAAGATTTACTAATTCCCAACTTAACTGAAATTTGACCTTTTTTTAAACGTGATGAGAGTGTTTCGTCAAGACCAGAACCTATCTATTGTCATATCATTTCTAATTCTTTACAAACTAGTAGTTACAGCTTAGTATTTCAAACCAACTTATTATATTGTGCTAATCTCTCATATATAGTTATAAATCTACCATTTTATTCTTATTTCCTTCTTTAGAACAGTGAAGGTACAATTTAATATCTACTGTATGATCTGTTCCTTAGAGGAACATTTGGAAAAGGAGACATCTTGGTCCTTGCGAGAAGAATAAATTGGATGAGGAATCCACTGGAAAAATTTTTAATGACAAGATACAATTTTTATCTAAGATTCTCATTTTAGTCATATTGATCATCGACAAACTAGAAAGCTATAGTATCAACTTAATTAAAAAAGGGATGCGATAGTAGAGTGATAAAAAAATGGGGAGTTAAAGCAAGGGCTCGAACTATGGTCAGAAGGTAGATAGTGAATATCATGGTTGCCATGAATGAATTGGTCTGATTATGAATGAGGGAGCAAAACAGCATGTCAAGGTTGCATAAGTTTGTATGTACCTCCCAGATTGCTGTGGGTTAGAATGAAAGTGGCAATCAGAAGATTATTCATCATAGCATGCTACGTCCCAGTTGATGTTCGAAGAAGTAAAGTAAAAGACGGCTTCTGGGACACTCTAAATAATACTATAGGCAATTGCGATCATAGAGAAAGAGTCATTCTACTAGGATATATGAATAGATGGGGTGGAGTCCAATGCGAGAATGCGGACAGGGTGATAGGTAATTTTGCAGATCGAAAAATGAATGGTAACAGGGACAGATTTCTTAGTTTATGTTTAGAAAAGGGTTTGTTTATTACAAATACTTGGTGTAGACATAAAATGATCCACTTGTACACCTGCTGCAGAGGCGACACCCACAGT
This sequence comes from Andricus quercusramuli, assembly GCA_932178445.1. Classification (NCBI taxonomy): domain Eukaryota; kingdom Metazoa; phylum Arthropoda; class Insecta; order Hymenoptera; family Cynipidae; genus Andricus; species Andricus quercusramuli. Next base: position 64,867 of record CAKNXH010060510.1, read on the forward strand.
CTTCTGGAACCAGAAGTACGAATAGAATTTATAAATAAGATAAACGAACACCTAAATAGGACAATTTGGGATACGCTAATATACAATAAAGATATAGGGGGCGCATGTACAATTTTCCAGTAAATCATTATTAAGAATGCAACTGAAATGTGTGGCACTGCGGTTGTAGGAAGAGCGACTGGTCATGCTTGGTGGAATGATGAAATCTGCGTTTCAAGAAATTATTGTGAGGAACAACTGCGGCATAGAAGACGATACATTGGAAAAACGGGATGAAAGCATCTGTGCCTCTGAGATTAGGGATATAATTAAGAACTCAAGGAATGGTAAGGCTGCTGTTATAGATGATATTAAAGTCGTAATGCTTAAATAAGGTGCCGAACATATACCTCACAAGCTGCGCAAGTTAATGAATTGATGTATCGAGATAGGGAAGGTCCAGATGATTGGAAAAAGGAGAGTATAGTCCCAATATACAAGCAAAAGGAAGATGAAAGCAAATGCAATAATTGCAGAGGTATCAGCTTACTAAGTAGCATACAAAATACATTCAAAAATACTTATTCTTGGAGTAATGAAAATAACAGAAGAAAAGATCTGGGCAATCCAATGTGGATCTATGCGAGGAAGATCTTGCGCGGATCAGATATTTAGCTTGAGACAGGTCATAGAAAAAAGTTTGAGGGTATAAAAAAGTTTTCTATGCATTTGTTCACCTGGAAAAAACGTTTGATAAGGTGGATAGAAGTAAGCTTTGGGAAGTCCTAAAAAAAGTACAGTGCCAATGAATGGCTCCTACAAGCAATAAAAATAATATACACGGTGTCCCAGACTCAAGTGTCCCGACTTATATAGCCGTATAGAAATGAAAAAAATAAACAGAAAATTCCTTTTCCAAAAATCAGTTGAAGTTTTGGTTTTTGAGTTATAAAATATTTGAACTGGACCAATCAGGAAAGCCGTATAAACAGCCATGTGTGCGTGAACGGGATTTCAACGCAGTGTTATCGAAACGAGCGCAGAGGTGGGGTTGGCGACGACAGAAGTCAGACAGTTTATGCGGCACTCCTGATTGGACCAGTTTAAATATTTTATCACTCAAAACTAAAACATCAACTGATTTTTGGAAAAGGAATTTTAGATCTATTTTTTTTATTTTTATGCGGCCATATAAGTCCGGACACTTGGGTCTGGGACACCCTGTATGCTGGTAGTAAAGCGAGTGTATGGGTAAATGGGAAACTGTATCACAGGTTCCATATTATGCAAGGTGTTAGGCAAGGATGAGTTATGTTCTCATGGCGGTTTGTTATATTCATGGATAAACGTCTAAGAATGACCCTCTTTAACGAAAAAGGTGTGGATCTCGGGAAAGTGAAGGTGCGTGGGTTAGCGTTTTCAGATAATAAGGTTGTCATGGTAGAACCAATCGAAGGCTTACAAAGAATGTTGAACAGACTAAATGCAATATGAAGAACATAGGCCTTGAAATTAACGTAAATAAAACAAAAATTATGGCATTTGAAGTAAGGGAAGAGAAAACAGTATGCGACATTGCCTTAGACGATGAGAGGATAGAATAACTGGATAAGTACGTGCATCTCAGTAGTTCATCTATTACTGACAGAAAGATTGACAACGAGATAGCCAGGTGTACAAACAAAGGTGAAGAGGTTATCGGCATTGCACGAGCCATTAACAGATGTGAAAATATATCAAATGAACCTGAATTACAATATATCATTCTGTACTTGCATCCACAGTGCTGTACGGTAGCGAGACGCTAGTGAATAAAGTCAGTAATAAGAGGATTCTCAAAGAATGTAGCGTAAAGGAAACATTGTTTCACAAAGACTGACAAAACATGTATATTTAGGTAAGGAAAATAGTAGCGCACCCAAAGGTAGAGCGAGGAAAGAATGGTGGGAATGTGCGAATGAGACCCTAAGTCGAAAAGATATAAAAAGCCGTTGAAACACAAGAGCTTATATGAGTAAATCTATGGATGTTAAGGAAGCTCAAGTTGTATGCCAGGACAGGAGACTGATAAGCCTGGCTGGAGAGCTTTACTTGGTGGATGTGATTGAAGTAAAGAGTGTAGCTCTTAGTATGTGATTATCAGAAATTTGCGTGTTTTTGTGTGATCTACGACACATGAGGACTTTGTGAAGCTCTTCGCCCGGGGCGATTGCTAGACAGATTGATCAGCGACCTGGATCGGAGCAGTGTTGCGGAACGAATGTGTTATTTTCATTTTTTTCATTTTATTTATAATAAATCCAACAGTCCGGTGACCAATTACAGGATTACATGTAAGCAATTATCTTGATATAATCGGTAAAAATAATATATAAATGTATATAGTACCTAGTAGGCTACATCGACGCTTTACTATTATAAATCAGACATATTAAATGAAAGAATTTTCAACGTAATTATGCACTTTAGAAATGAAAGCTTAACACAAAATTAAGAACAAAGATTCCGACAAGTCCCATCACCTCGAGGTCCCCATAATTCACGTTTGCTAAATTATCAGGATTTTATAGTCTAATATGTTAAAATGAAACACTCCAGAAGTTCCAAATAAAATATGATAATATAATTAGGGCACTTGAAATGGACCTTTGGTCCTACAACTTGTGAAATACACCAATTCAAAAAATACACCAAAAGAAAGCGTCTCCTCGCCCGAACGCACGCCAGCGAACCCCCTCTCCCTAATCTAACCTGACCTTTCTGAATCCCAACTTCCTACTACGTGAATCGATGACCTAATATTTTTCTTTTCAAATTTTTCAAAATGAGAAGCTAACAGAAATAAAGCAATTTCAAGACTGTTGAATGGCGTCAAAGGTGGGATTGCAACTTGAGTACATAGCGTTATAATTTTCGCAGAAATACAGTATCGGTGAATGACCAGAATGTGCAGTTGTATATGTGTAAAATGGAACCCGAGATCTAGTGAAAAATTGAGGTACCGCGAATGGCACCTGAGAGAGGAGGTAAGGACTGTCTATGTATCCTCTTATAATTATAAATAGGCATATAATCATTTGAACCTGCCTCCTCCTCTCAAGAGACTATTCGTTAAACCTCTGACAGAGTTGTTTATAGTCATATCCAGGGGGTTTAAATTCACCCTTAGACTTAAAACTAAGAAACTTAAGGAAGCCTTTCTGGCACTTTTCTATCGATTCTGACAGATATTTTACTAGTTAGATTAATAATGTTGTTAGAGCGCTATTGTTTGCCTGAGTAATATAAGTTTATGAGAAATTAATATGTAGTTGGTGAAGTTGACATACTTCAGACCAATCAGTAGAAATTCGTTGTTAAAAATTCCTTTATTTCTGTTGTCGACGTTTCGAAAACTAGAACGTTTTCCTCATCAGGACTTGAAGTTCCGTTTACATTTTAAAGTTCACCACACATCTTTTAATTTTATAGAAATTCTATTCCTCATCTCTATAAATATATGTAGCATTAATTAATTATAATTAATATAATTTAAATAGTTACAAATTTGTATTAATTTTTAGGTTATAAATTGTAATTGATAAACATTTTTACCTTATAAGCTTCATTTTTAGATCGAATTGTTGTTCACATCTTTCAAAAACTTAATTTGATTAGCCTTCTTCTAAATTCATACTTTCTTAAATTTAATAACTTGGTTGGTTTAGTTGAAAAGTCAGAGCTTCCAAGACTTTTTCGCTCCATTTTTGCTACGATGAATTCAAAACAGAGAGGAAGAGAATTCTTAACAAAGATAGAATTAACAATGACGTATCAACGATTAATAATATAAGGTGCTATAGTTTCTATGTAGATCTAATTACAATGTTGAATTTGAGCGTTCAAAATTTTTGATAATTAGTTGAATATATAAACCTATAATGTGTTATTTAAAATAATAAAAAATTTTTAAAAATTCATCAATTAAGAATTTTAAAAATTACAATTTTTTTTTTTAATTAGAGAATCCAAAATTATATTATATATTGGACCATAATTACTGAGATCTGAAATTATATTCAAACAATTATTACTGTTTTTCTTTATAAAAAACATTTCTTAAAAACATTAATCTTTTAAATTCATTAGGTTCATGATGTAATACTACAACATTATCCCAATCAATCGAATTTCCAGTTTCTACCTGATGTTTTGCTATGACTTTATGGTTTTTAGGATTTTGTCTGAAATTATCATGATGTTCTTTTATTCTTGTAGCAAGTAATCTACTAGTTTGACCCACATAACATTTTTCACAATTCAAACATTGAATTTTTTATACTGCATCAGTAAGTTGCAAATTGTCTAATAAATCTTTTCCTAATTTTATGAATTTATCAAGTTTAGAATCAATTCTAAAATTTGTTGTGATATTTAAATCATTTAAAATTCTTTTAATTTCATAAGATAACTTACCGTGATATGAAATTGATATTATTGGTTTAAAATTTAAATTTCTTACTATTTTTATATTATTTTGGTTGCAAAAAGAATCTGTAATTGTTTTGATTTTATTACTAACATGTATTTGAACAAATTCTGTTGGGTAATTATTTAAATATAAAGTTTTTTAAATAAATTCTATATTTGTACTGTGAAATAATTTATCTGATAATTTTAAAGCTGTATCAATAAGATTTTTTAGTATTGCAATTTTATGTTGTATTGGATGGTTTGAAAGAAAATTTAGATATCTGCCAGAAAAAGTATTTTTACGGAACCAATCAGTTATGATATTACCTGAATCAGTTTCTATGATATTCACATTTAAAAATGAAATAGAATTATTGCTTTTAATTTCATGTGTAAATTTAAGCCTTGGATCATAAGAATTAAATTGATTTAATACATAAGGTAATTTATCTTTAGATAATATAATGAACGTATCATCAACGTATCTAAAATATGTGTGTAACGAAAAATTTAAATTTTTAATCATATTTTATTCTAAATCTTGCATAACTAAATCAGCTAATGTTGGAGAAATTGGAGAATTCATAGGTGTTCCAAAAATTTGTCTATAAAAATTGTTATTAAATTTAAAAACTGTTTGTTCCATTAAAAATTGTATTCCTTCTTCAAATTTTTCAATAGGTAATTCTGTATAGTTTGTTATATGAACCCATCTACTTAATATACTATTGATAACTAAATCGAGTGGTACATTTGTGAATAACGAAGAAACATCTAATGGAACCATTATATTTTATTTTTTTATTTTTTTTTTTTTTATTTCTGGATTGAGACCTTAGCAGCCCCTGACGCTTGGGTAATCCCGTTGCGTCCCCTTGTGAGCCTAAGCATGACCCCATAGCCCTCTCCATAGGGAGAGGATCGCAGCCACGCTATTGGCTGATATCTGCAACTCACTGATAAAATAATTACCTGTGAGTGTTAGACGTTTCCCCTGCAAGCCCTATCTTATGTCTGTGATATCCTAACTTCCCATGTCCTATGAATAGTTCTGTTAGGACTTTGATTTCATTCCTCCCGAGCTTGAGTATTTCCCTAGCTCGGTTGGAGTTAAGCTTTAAGCCCAAGAGCATTTTGGCCTGTCTGCAACCAGGAACCAAATCCCACTCACTCTGATGTTCCTCAGTCAGCCAACTGTTAATTACTTCAGTGACTAACCTGCTGGATATACCTACCACTGGCTCGGGTCCAGTAAAATTTCTTCCTGCTGCTAGCTTGGCTAGCCTATCCAACATCTCATTGCCCCTGATACCACTGTGTCCAGGGATCCAAAGCAGAGTGACTCGGTTTTCGGTCGCTAACGTATTTAGTGCTTCAAAGCATTCCCATACTAATAGCGACGTAGTCGTTGTTCCATGCAAGGCCAATATAGCAGCCCTGCTGTCTGAGCAGAGACGGATGTTCCTTTTATCGCCGTACTCCCTTGCCTTGTAGGCACACTGGAGTATGGCCATAATCTCAGATTGTAGAACTGTGGCGTAGGACCCCATCTCAATTGTGTCAAAATAGTCCCCTAATCCCTTCCAGTCGAGACTTCACCGTGGACAGCTCGACCCTGCTCCACCAGACTACCGCCGCATAGGTTAACCTGGGTCGCAACATCGCTGTATGAAACCACATAAGTGTCTCCGGTTTCAAGCCCCAGCTTTTCCCTATGGCTCTCCTACAGAGCCATAGGGTCGCTACTAGCTTCTTGCACTTGTTTTCCAGGTGCTCATTCCACGACAGCTTCTTATTCAGAATTACTCCTAGATATTTAGCTCGTTCCTTGATTTCCAGTTGTTGTCCTCCAAGTTTCAAAGTACTCATAGTTCTCCACTTGTACCTTCTGATGAAAACAACCGCATCTGTCTTACTCGGATTAACCGATAACCCATTTTTCTTGCACCATGAGTCTACTATCATCAGTGCTTGCTGCATTACTCCGAAGAGCACATCCAGATGCTGACCGCGCACGATAACCAATATATCGTCCGCATAGCCTATGACGTGAAGGCCCTGGCACGAGAGTTGACGAAGAAATTCATCCACTACCAGACACAACAGCAAGGACGTTAAAACTCCCCCCTGCGGACATCCCGAGTCAATGGTTCCACTTAGAGTGACATCACCCTTAGTCGTGGTTAGATTCCTGTTAGCCAACATGTGACACGTCCATTCCACGACTGCAGTAGGCACACCATGTGTAATCATTTTCAAATTCAAAAGAATTTTTAACTTGATATTTTTGTATTATTAATGGTTCTTTAAGAGTATTATTTAAAATATTAGCCATTTTATAAGTAGTTGAGTTTATTAATGATACTACAGGTCGAAGTGGACACAAAAAAAAACACTTTTCTGTTCTACAGATGCGACACATATATTCCCATGTATTTTGACCCGCTGAGTACGAATCCATGGTCCGTTTGACCCCAGCACATCTGGGTCAAGGGCATTTGAAGGTCAAATGGAGAGAAAAGTATTTTGTGTGAAGATAACTACTATAATTTATGTTTTTGGGTCGCTGAATCCGAATCCGGGGTCCATTTGAACTCAGCGAGTCGAAGTGAAGGTCATTTCAAGGTCAATTTCGTTCATTTCTCTAAAAACAAATTTCTGACTGCAGATTATGAAAGAACGGAAGATTTTACGTCCAGATATGTATGTTTTTATATTTTTATGACGACCTCTAAGGTCATGTTGAGGTCATTTCATTTAGATATATAGATGATTTATATGGGTAAATGGTAAATGGGCTACATTGGACTAGACTACCATACTAATATGTTGTGGGGGTCGCTAAGTCTGAATCCGAGGCCCATTTGACCCCAGGGCGCCAAGGTCAAGGTCAGATGAATTCGAATCGTGAATCTCCTTTAACCCAACGAATCAGGACTAAACGAGAGTTACGGTATGGCATTTTGGAATAGCGTTTATTCTTTCTTTCGCCTATAACGTTCTCTTTTATTGTCAAAGGATCTATGCAGTGGATTTCTAGTTCTCTTCGAACTATCACCATCTTCATCGCCAGGTACTTGATCTCTCTTTAGCAGCCAGCAGTAGTCAGCCAACATATTCATGTCCCATTTTCCTTGCCATCGAAGTTCAGCGTCTTTTAGATCTTGATGGAAACGCTCCCCTTGCCCTTCGCTGTAATCGCCTAAGTTCTCAGGGAAATAGCTAATATGAGAGTCCATGAAATGAAGTTTGAGATTCATCAAACATCCCAAGCGTCGATAGTTCCTCACCATATTTGCTACGATTGCTTTGTACTCATTACTTCTGTAATTTCCTAAGAAGTTTTGAGCAACATCTCGAAAACTGAGCCAAGCAGCTTTTTCTAAGCCTGTCATTGTCTTGATGAAATTTTCGTCCTAAAACATTTTACGGATCTGAGGTTCATCAAATACTCCTTCTTTCAATTTAGCATCACTTAATCGAGGAAATTCATTTGTCAAGTACTGAAAACATGTTCCTTCTTTATTCAAAACTTTGACGAATTGTTTCATAAGTCCAAGTTTAATGTGCAGAGGCGGGAGCAATACTTTTCATGGATCAATTAAAGGTTGTTGAAGTACATTATGATTTCCAGATTCAAGTTGTTCTCTTATTGGCCAAACCTTCTTCTTGTAATGATTCGTGCGATCCCTGCTATCCCACAAACACGAAAAGCAGGGATACTTTGTATATCCTGATTGTTGACCAAGGAGAATGGTTATGATTTTCAAATCACCACAAACTTGCCACTTATGTTTGTCATATTCAATTTTCTCCAATACATATTAGACGTTTTCGTAACTTTCTGTTAATTCTGTTGAATGCGCTATTGGTAGACTTGCGTACTCATTTCCATTGTTAAGCAGCACTGCCTTAAGACTTTGTTTTGACGAGTCTATAAACAATCTCCATTCTTCTGGAACGTAAACATCCTTTTTTAGTTCATTCATCAAACCGTTAACGTCTCTGCAATATACCAACATACCTTCTTCATCTTTATTGAAGTACTGACGGAACTTCTTCTCTCGATTCCTGTAGAAAGATGACTTCGTCCCCTGTTCTACCATTCCACGGCTCTTTAACTCAGCTGCCATATATTCAGAAGCATCTTTAGGAAGACCCATGCTCCTGATAAAATCGTTTGAACTATCTTGGTTGAATAGTCTTATAGATTCATTTTTTTGCTTTCTCCGCAATTTTGGCACATATTCTTCATTTTCATGGTCTTCGTATGAGCAATCATCAGATTCTTCTTCACGGTCTAACATAACCTCTACATCTGTCTCTTTATTTGTCGAAGCTTCATTTATCATTGAGCTCGTATCCATATTTTCGATAGCAGACTCTTGATTAGACTTAGCAGTTATGACAGAAGACACTATTGCATAAGATATTCTTGATTTGTTTTTAACGTTGAATCCTTCAACTTTTGTGTTGCAAAAATAACAGTCTTTTTCTGATTGAGGTATTGACCATATTACCGGTGAGGAGTATTTTAACATTTTATTGTTTTTCACTTTATTCCAACGTAAAAGCATAGTGTAACAAGCACTGCAAATGCTATCTGGAGCAAATGTTTCATTTTGAAGGGAAATTTCTCTTTTATAACATTGACGATATATGTCTCTACATTGCTCATTCATTGACCTACGGCAAGTGATGACTTCATACTTTCCACAAACGTAGCAAAAAACATTTTTATCGCTGTTGCAGTCATGGCTGGTAAAAACATGATTACTTGTTGTAGCTTTATATTCTTTATCAGTTGAATCGCCAACCAATAAAGGGTGGCGGTAGCTGGATGACGACGATTTCGGGCCCGTTTCCTCACCCTGACCAATCGCCGATACTGGGCGTCCAATACCCTGTATCGTACTTTCTCTCGTGCCAGCCATGACGGCACAATGCCTTCACCACAGGGCTTAGCCGAAAAATGAAAAGCAAGAAAAAAATCCGTTTTCCGCCGTCACCACGTGGAGCACAGAAAAAACTTCGGGTAAATGGTGTTGCAGGTAACTTCGTACAGAAACTGTCTTTTGTTCTCATAAAAGTTGTCACCACCGTCTTTAAAATTTGAAGCCACTAGCTTTGCTCGCTCAAGTGAAGTTAGCTGATCGTTGGTGTAACAGGCAAATCGGATAAGGGCGGCTTCATATAAGCTCACTTGCCGAATCGTTAGAGCTGTCAAAAGTTCCTTACAAGCGTGGGTAAAAGCAGAAAAATATCGAGACGCCAGGGAAAGTTTACCCACATGTAGAAGTCAAATTTCGGATCGGTAACACATTTTTCTTTCGATCTAACTTTGATATGACCTTGATATGACCTTCACCTTGGCACCATTGGATCAAGCGGGCCTCGGATTCAGACTTAGCGACCCCCACAATATATTAGTATGTTAGTCTAGTCCCATGTAGCCCATTTACCATTTACCCATATGAATCATCTATATATTTAATTTTTTTTTTAAATTAATACATGTAGATGGTAAAAGGAACTGACATACTTCAGACCAAAAGTAGATTTTTGATGTTGCAAATCCTTTGTTTCTTGCCGACGTTTCGAAAACTTAGTCGTTTTCCTCTTCAAGACTTAGTAATAAATTTCGGAGTTCGTCAAATTTTTTC
>CAKNXH010060510.1:75961-103162 GCA_932178445.1 Andricus quercusramuli
AATTCCAAAAGATAACTTACCATGATAAGAAATTGATACTATTGGTTTAAAATTTGAATTTCTTACTATTGTTGTATTATTTTGGTTGGATAAAGAATCTGTAATTGTTTTGATTTTATTATTAATATGTGTTTGAACAAATTCTATTGGGTAATTATTTAAGTATAAAGTTTTTTTTTAATAAATTCTATATTAGAACTGTGAAATGATTTATCTGATAATTTTAATGCTGTATCAATAAGATTTTTTACTGTAGAAATTTTATGTTGTATTGGATGGTTAGAAAGAAAATTTAAATATCTACCAGAATGAGAATTTTTACGAAACCAATCAGTGATGATATTACCTGTATCAGTTTTAATAACTTTAATATTTAAAAACGAAATAGAATTATTACTTTCAATTTCATGTGTAAATTTAAGCCTTGGATGATAAGAATTATATTGTTTTAAAACGTAAATTAATTTATCTTTAGGTAATATAATGGACGTATCATCAACATATCTAAAATATGTGTGTAAAGAAAAATTCAGATTTTTTATTACATTTGATTCTAAATCTTGCATAACTAAATCAGCTAATGTTGGAGAGATAGGAGAACCCATAGGTGTTCCAAATATTTGTCTGTAAAAATTGTTATTAAATTTAAAAACTGTTTGTTCCATTAAAAATTTAATTCCCTCTTCAAATTCTTCAATCGGTAATTCTGTATAGTTTTTTACATGAATCCATCTACTTAAAATACTATTGATAACTAAATCAAGTGGTACATTCGTGAATAATGAAGAAACATCTAATGAAACGATGATATGATCAGATGAAATTGTTTTATTAATTATTTTATTTTTAAATTCAAAAGAATTTTTTACTTGATATTTTGGTACTGTGAGTGCTTTTTTAAGAATATTATTAAAAATATTAGCCATTTTATAAGTAGGAGAGTTAATTAGTGAAACTACAGGTCTAAGTGGACAATTCTCTTTATGAACTTTAGGTAATCCATAAATTCTAGGAATGTTAGTATCATGAACTAGAATATCTTTTCTTAATAATACTTCACCCAAATATCCATTAATTCTCCAAGAATTTAGCAATTTAAATGTTTTATTTTTTAATTCTTTTTCTGGGTTTTCATTTAATTTTTCATAAGTTTTGGTATCATTTAATAATTCTAGCATTTTTCTATTATAAGATTCCTTTTGTAGTATTACTGTAATGTTACTTTTATCTGCATGAGTTATTAGTAATTGTTTATTAGTTTTGATAAATGTTTGTGTTTTCTTAATGTTTTTTGCTAAAATTCTATCAACTTCTGTAATTTTATTATTCTTTAAAAAATTGTTTGCTGTATTAATTATATATTATATATTATTATATATATAAATTTGACGAACTCCGAAATTTATTACTAAGTCTTGAAGAGGAAAACGACTAAGTTTTCGAAACGTCGGCAAGAAATAAAGGATTTACAACATCAAAAATCTACTTTTGGTCTGAAGTATGTCAGTTCCTTTTACCATCTACATGTATTAATTTTTAAAAAACTTATATTACTCAGACAAACAACATCGCTTTAACACCATTACTAATCTAACTAATGTTATGTTTTTGACATAATTTTTATCATATCTTTATTGACAAATTTCGAAGTTTATCATCACTAAGGATTCATGTCATCGAATTCTAACATCTTCAATTACAAAGGATTCATGTGTTCAAATTTTCAATTATTTCAATTATTTTGAAATTAAATTTAACTTATTTATGCATCAATTTTTTCAATAATTGTAAATTTTTTAAATTAAAATTAGATTTATTTCAACGCATATATTAATTGTTTAGTAATTAAATTAAGTAATTTAAGTTCTTATAATAATCCTTTTTCCACAGCAATATGTATTTCAACGAAATCAAAAATAATTTTCCAAATTCTTTTACAGATGTAAAAAAGTTCATCAATTTGAATGAGAGAATTAATAATTTAAAAACTAGAGAATCATTTCTTGTCAATTGTAGGTTTCACAATTTATTACCAAAGAATATTACTAATGCTACTAGGAATGTTAGAAATTTACAATTTTTCAGTAATAGGGCAAAAAACTATATTAATTTCATGGCAGAATCTTTAGAACGTCGTTTGCTTAATGATGAAATAAAAGACTTGAATATACATTTAAAATATTTAAAACAAAATTTCAATAATATTAAAATAAATTTAAGAAATTCATTACCTACCAATATATATACAAACATTTTAGAAATGCAATTAAATACCTCAAAAAATAATTTAAAAGAAAAACAAAGATTAGATAAAAAACTTCATAATTTAAAAATTAAAATTAATGTTCAAGTACCTATCAATATAAATATGCATAAAGATACAAATAACTGTGATACTAAAGATCCTTGGGTAATAAATTTTAGTAATGTTGATATTCCAGACAATGTTAATGACATTTTAAGGTTAGGGAATAAATTCAGTTCTTCCTTTTTAACAAACAAAAGCAATATAATTTTGAATATGGTTAAAGATATAGAGTCAAATATTGGATTAATTGAAAATATTGAAGATCGTGACTTATTAAGACACAGAATAATTAATACAGCAAACAATTTTTTAAAGAATAATAAAATTACAGAAGTTGATAGAATTTTAGCAAAAAACATTAAGAAAACACAAACATTTATTAAAACTAATAAACAATTACTAATAACTCATGCAGATAAAAGTAACATTACAGTAATACTAAAAAAGGAATCTTATAATAAAAAAATGCTAGAATTATTAAATGATACCAAAACTTATGAAAAATTAAATGAAAACCCAGAAAAAGAATTAAAAAATAAAACATTTAAATTGTTAAATTCTTGGAGAATTAATGGATATTTGGGTGAAGAATTATTAAGAAAAGATATTCTAGTTCATGATACTAACATTCCTAGAATTTACGGATTACCTAAAGTTCATAAAAAGAATTGTGCACTTAGACCTGTAGTTTCACTAATTAACTCACCTACTTATAAAATGGCTAATATTTTTAATAATATTCTTAAAAAAGCACTCACAGTACCAAAATATCAAGTAAAAAATTCTTTTGAATTTAAAAATAAAATAATTAATAAAACAATTCCATCTGATCATATAATGGTTTCATTAGATGTTTCTTCATTATTCACAAATGTACCACTTGATTTAGTTATCAATAGTATTTTAAGTAGATGGATTCATATAAAAAACTATACAGAATTACCGATTGAAGAATTTGAAGAGGGAATTAAATTTTTAATGGAACAAACAGTTTTTAAATTTAATAACAATTTTTACAGACAAATATTTGGAACACCTATGGGTTCTCCTATCTCTCCAACATTATCTGATTTAGTTATGCAAGATTTAGAATCAAATGTAATAATAAAAAATCTGAATTTTTCTTTACACACATATTTTAGATATGTTGATGATACGTTCATTATATTACCTAAAGATAAATTAATTTACGTTTTAAAACAATTTAATTCTTATCATCCAAGGCTTAAATTTACACATGAAATTGAAAGTAATAATTCTATTTCGTTTTTAAATATTAAAGTTATTAAAACTGATACAGGTAATATAATCACTGATTGGTTTCGTAAAAATACTTATTCTGGTAGATATTTAAATTTTCTTTCTAACCATCCAATACAACATAAAATTTCTATAGTAAAAAATCTTATTGATACAGCATTAAAATTATCAGATAAATCATTTCACAGTTCTAATATAGAATTTATTAAAAAAACTTTATACTTAAATAATTACCCAATAGAATTTGTTCAAACACATATTAATAATAAAATCAAAACAATTACAGATTCTTTATCCAACCAAAATAATACAACAATAGTAAGAAATTCAAATTTTAAACCAATATTATCAATTTCTTATCATGGTAAGTTATCTTTTGAAATTAAAAGAATTTTAAATGATTTTCATATTAAAACAAATTTTAGAATTGATTCTAAACTGGATAAATTCATAAAATTAGGAAAAGATTTATTAGATAATTTGCAATTTATTGATGTAGTATACAAAATTCAATGTTTAAATTGTGAAAAATGTTATGTGGGTCAAACGAGCAGATTACTTGCTACAAGAATAAAAGAACATCATGATAATTTTAGACAAAATCCAAAAAACCATAAAATCATAGCAAAACATCAGGTTGAAACTGGACATTTGATTGATTGGGATAATGTTATTGTTTTACATCATGAACCTAATGAATTTAAAAGATTAATAGCAGAAATGTTTTTTATAAAAAAGAATAGCAATAATTTTTTGAATATAATTTCAGATCTTAATAATTATAGTCCAATATATAATATAATTTTGGATTCTCTAATTTAAGAAAATATTTAAACTCAAAAATTGATGAATTTTTCTAATAAAAGTTTTTTTATCATATTATACAGTTATACATTCAACTATAATTATCTAAATCAACTTTTTGGAGCGAGATCCCAAGTTGTTCCACCTTCCTTTTCTTCGAACTTTGGTCAAATGTCTGGATTGTCATCGTCCTAATTTCATCTGCTTTAAAATGTAATTTAATGAGTTTGGAGCCGCTCAAAATAATATTTTTGTGAGGCTCATAATTTCTTGTATCTTGACTATTTCGACATGAGATTTAAATATTCACCGTATGGAACCTTTTGTAGTCATAAAATGATTGACTTTAAATATTTATCTAATTTTTGACACGACGCAATTTTTTTAACGACAGAAATGACACAATATTTCCTGATGAAGGCCCGCAGTGAGAGCCGAAACGTTGAAGATAATAAAACGATTTCTTAACAACAACAATCGTTTATTTTTAAATGTTTATTTATTTATTGGACCGTAAGACCGAAAAAAAAAGAGAAGTTTTTGAACTTTCAAATTTTGAAATACATTCAACTAATTAGTAATAGTGATAATTTTAAATTTCAATAACAATGTATAATGTTTTTAATAATTTTTAAAATTGAATTCTTTCAAATTTTTAATATTGTCATTAGAATTACATAGAAACTATAGTACCTTATGTTATAAATCGTTGATACGTCATTGCTAATTTCTATCCTTGTCAAGAATTCTCTTCCTCTCTTACTATCTTTCTCAATTTTTTCTCCTTGCTAAAATGGAGCAAAAAAGTTGGGGAGTCTTTGACTCTTCAACTAAGTTATTTACATTATTAAAATGTGTTTTAAACGTATAAATTCAGTTTTTATTTGAACAAATTAAAATTTTTTTTTTTAATTTAACAAAATTTCCTACAAAAAATGAAGCTCCAAAAGGTAAATTTCTCAATTTAAATTTCTAACCTAAAAAAGAACGTTTATTCTATTCAAATGATAATTTTTAAAAACTAATTCTTTTATATTTATAGAGATTAGAGGAGGAAGAGGATTTTTTAAATTAATTGACGAAAAAATTTGATGAACTCCGAAATTTATTACTAAGTCTTGAAGAGGAAAACGACTAAGTTTTCGAAACGTCGGCAAGAAATAAAGGATTTACAACATCAAAAATCTACTTTTGGTCTGAAGTATGTCAGTTCCTTTTACCATCTACATGTATTAATTTTTTAAAAACTTATATTACTCAATAAACAACATCGCTTTAACACCATTACTAATCTAACTATATATTTAAATAAAATGACCTTAAAAGGTCGTCACAAAAAAATAATAACATACATATCTGGACGTAAAATCTTCCGTTCTTTCAGAATTTGCAGTCAGAAATTTGTTTTTAATGGGATGAACGAAATTGACCTTGGAATGACCTTGACCCTGACTCGCTGAGTCCAAATGGACCCCGGATTCGGATTCAGCGACCCAAAAAACATAAATTATGGTAGTTATTCTCATCCAAATGACTTTTCTGTCCGTTTGACCTTCAAATGCCCTTGACCCAGATGTGCTGGGGTCAAACGGACCACAGATTCGTGCTCAGCGGGTCAGAATACATGGGAATATATGTGTCGCATCTGTAGAACAGAAAATTGGTTTTTTTGGTGTGCCGGTGTTATCTTTATGAACTTTAGCTAACCCATATATTCTAGGAATGTTGGTATCATGAACTAAATATCTTTTCGTAATAATTCTTTACCTAAATAACCATTAATTCTCCAAGAATTTAAAAATCTAAATGTTTTATGTTTTAACACTTTTTCAGGGTTTTCATTCAATTTTTTATAAGTTTTTGTGTCATTCAATAATTCTTGCATTTTATTATTATAAGAATCCTTTCTTAGTATTACTCACGGTGGTCCTGAAGCATGTTTGTGTTGGCCTAAATTGTCGCCGAAAACAGGCTACGCTATTCGTTTCTGTAGTATTCAAGGTTTTGAAAACCGTCTTTCCGAAAATCCTAGCTGCTCGTTTTCGAAAATGGCGGCCAAAAACAATTTTTTTCATTTTTAAAGTGCTCAGTCACTGTTGAACCGGTTGATTTCTAAATTTTTTTTCATTGGGATATAAAAATCGTTCTGATAAAGATATCGACTTAAAACTTTTTTCTACTCAAAGTACTTGAAGTAAGCTTTCATTTTCTTTGCTATACGTCTCAAGGTATCTAAAGCCGG
The DNA here is from genome assembly GCA_932178445.1 of Andricus quercusramuli. Classification (NCBI taxonomy): domain Eukaryota; kingdom Metazoa; phylum Arthropoda; class Insecta; order Hymenoptera; family Cynipidae; genus Andricus; species Andricus quercusramuli. Next base: position 82,576 of record CAKNXH010060510.1, read on the forward strand.
CGTTTCATCAAAGGACATGAAAAAAGTAACTAATTTTGTGAGAGCTCATGCAGGCCGAAATTCTATACCAACAAATTATCGAGACCATGTTTCTGAAAAATCCAAACTTTTAGATGATTGTTACAGCAATACAAATTATGAATTTGATACTACTGATTCTAGATTAAAAATAAAAAGACCCGTTGTTTGGGCTAATACTACAAAATTACTACAATTCATTTTGGAAAAAAGAGACTTATTGGATAATTACACGATAAAGCTCATGATTGATGGTGGTCAACATTTTTTTAAAATGTGCTTGACTATAATGCCTAAAAACCATTTACCTGGAGAAAGTAGGAGAACGACGTATGCAAAAGGTGGATCAACTGCTAAGAAAGCGAAGCTAACTAGTGTTAAAAGACTGATTTTATTGTGTGCAGTGCCACAAATAAAAGAAACATATGATAATATTAAGTTGCTTTTTGATTTAACTCAAGTACACAAGATTGCATTCAAATTAGTCTGCGACTTCAAAGTTTTATTATTCATGAATGGCCAATAAATTGCTACGTCTATGTACCCGTGTCCGTACTGCTTTGTTACTTTGAAAGATTTAAAAGGCACGGAAGAAAATTATTGGTCTGATCAAATTTCTGAAACTGATCCTGAAATGATCGACGCTCTGATAGTCAGTGATAATTGGTTGCGTTTGAAAACGTATGGCGATTTAAAAGATGATTATTTAAAATTCAGTACATTGGATAAAAAGAAGCTTGCGATGCATAACCACAGTACAATTAATCCTTCACTTATAGAATGTGATAGTAGCACGTATGTCATTGAGAAATGTGTTCTTCCCGAATTGCATTTACTGCAAGGGTATGTAAATCATCTTTTTTGGGATGGCCTTGTTCCCCTCGTTGGACAAGAGAAAGCATTGTTATGGCCCAAAAAACTAGGTTTGATCTCCAAAAATTGTCATGGTGGAATTTTCGAAGGAAATGCGTGTCGTCAGCTTTTGAAATCCTCAGGTGCCCTTCAAGATCCAGAAATTTACACAGAGAATATCGGTTACTTTGGTCTGATGCCGTATGTTCCAGCTTTCAAAGCGATGGACAAAGTAGTTTGATCTAGTTTCACTACGCAAAAAATCGATGAGGATTTGAAGAATGAAATTGATCAGTCAAAAAAAAGCTTTGAAAGCACAAATGTGTCTACAACATTGAAAGTGCACGTATTAATAGAACATTTGAAAAATTGTATACATTTTCTGGATAACGATGGACTCGGTTTATGGTCCGAACAAGCAGGGGAGTCGGTACATCATGAATTCTTGGACACTTGGGGTCGTTATAAGATTAATTCACTCGAGGATCCTTCGTTTTCTACGAGATTGAAGAAGGCCGTTGTTGAATTTTCGTCAGAGCACATTTAAATATCAACTTATATATTATAACATTGTATCTTTATCATTATATGCACATATGAATAAATTAGAATTTATCAAATATATTTCTCTGTTTATAACCTGATTAATTTCTGTCAATATAAATAATATAAGTTGTAACCTTCAATGAAAAAAATTTAGAAATCAACCGGTTCAACATTGACTGAGCACTTCAAAAATGAAAAGAAAACTGTTTTTGGCCGCTACTTTCGAAAACTAGCAGCTAGGATTTTCGAAGAGACGGTTTTCAAAAGCTTGAACACTACAGAATCGAATAGCGTAGCCCATTTTCGGCGACAATTTTGGTCAACCCAAATATGCTTCAGGACCACCGTGTACTGTAATGTTACTTTTATCTGAATGAGTTATTAGTAATTGTTTATTAGCTTTAATAAATGTTTGAGTTTTCTCAATGTTTTGTGCTAAAATCCTATCAATTTCTGTAATTTTATTATTCTGTAAAAAATGATGTGTAGTATTAATTATTCTATGTCTTAATAAATCACGTTCTTCGTTATTTTCAATTCACCTGATATTTGACTGTATCTCTTTAACCATATTCATAATTATTTTACATTTGTTTATTAAAAATGAAGAACTAAATTTATTCCCTAAACTTAAAATGTCATTAACATTGTCTGGAGTATCAACATTACTAAAATTTATTAGCCAAGGATCATTAGCTTTACAGTAATCTGTATCTTTATGTTTATTTATATTAAAAGGTACTTGAACTTTACTTTTAATTTTTAAATTTTGTAATTTTTTTTTAAATCTTTGTTTATCTTTTGAATTATTTTTTGTATTATTTAATTGCATTTCTAAAATATTGGTATATATATTAGTAGGTAATGAATTTCTTAAATTTATTTTGATATTATTAAAATTTTGTATTAAATATTTTAAAGGGATATTTAAGTCTTATATTTCATCATTAAGCAAACGATGTTCTAAAGTTTCAACTATGAAATTAACATGGTTTTTTGTACTGTGAATAAAAAATTGTGAATTTCTAACATTCCTGGTAGCATTAGTAATATTCTTTGGTAATAAATTGTGAAACCTACATTTGACAAGAAATGATCTAATTTTAAATAAGTAACAGATTTTATTAAAAATTGAAATTAACAATTATTGAAATGGATACATTAATAAGTTAAATTTACTTTGGATCAAACATATAAATTTTCTTTTCTTAAAATAATTGAACAAGCTAGGATTTAATCATATGATCCCTTGTAAAAAATTACCAATTTTTTGTTTCTTAATAGATTAATTGCAGATATTAGAATTCGATGTCATGAATCCTTATGATGATAAACTTCAAAATTTGACAATAAACTTCAAAAAAATTTTGACAAGATATGATAAATTATGTCAAAAACATATTATTAGTTAGATTAATAATGATGTTCGAGCGCTGTTGTTTGGCTGAGTAATATAAGTGTATGAGAAATGATTATTTAGTTGGTAAAGTTGACATACTTCAGACCAATCAGTAGAAATTCGTTGTTAAAAATTACTTTATTTCTGTTTTCGACGTTTCAAAAACTAGAACGTTTTCCTCATCAGGACTCGCAGTTCCGTTTACATTTTGAAGCTCATCACACATCTTTTAGTTTTTTAGAAATTCTATTCCTCATCTGTATAAATATATGTAGCATTAATTAATTATAATTAATATCATTTGAATAGTTTGAAATTTTTATTAATTTTTAAGTTAGAAATTGTAATTAATAAAAATTTTTACCTTATAAGCTTCATATTTAGATAGAATTGTTGTTCACATAATTTAAAAACTTCATTTGATTAATCTTCTTCTAAATTCATACTTTTTCAAATTTAATAACTTGGTTAGTTTAGTTAAAAAGTCAGAGCTTCCAAGACTTTTTCGCTCCATTTTTGCTACGGTAAATTCAAGACAGAGAGGAAGAGAATTCTTAACAAAGATTGAATTAACAATGACGTATCAACGATTTATAATATAAGGTGCTATGGTTTCTATGTAGATCTAATTACAATATTGAATTTGAGCGTTAACATTTTTTAATAATTAGTTGAATATATAAACCTATAGTGTGTTATTTAAAATAACAAAAAAAAATTTTTAAATCATCAATTAAGAATTTTAAAAATTACAATTTTTTTTTTTTAATTAGAGAATCCAAAATTATATTATATATTGGACTATAATTATTAAGGTCTGAAATTATATTCAAACAATTATTACTGTTTTTCTTTTTAAAAAACATTTCTGCTATTAATGTTTTCAATTCATTAGGTTCATGATGTAATACTATAACATTATCCCAATCAATCAAATGTCCAGTTTCTACCTGATGCTTTGCTATGACTTTATGGTTTTTAGGATTTTGTCTAAAATTATCATGATGTTCTTTTATTCTTGTAGCAAGTAATCTACTAGCTTCGCCCACATAACATTTTTCACAATTCAAACATTGAATTTTATATACTGCATTAGTAAGTTGCAAATTGTCTAATAAATCTTTTCCTAATTTTATGAATTTATCAAGTTTAGAATCAATTCTAAAATTTGTTGTAATATTAAAATCATTTGAAATTCATTTAAAATTCATTTATTAAAGCTAATAAACAATTACTAATAACTCATGCACATAAAAGTAACATTACAGTAATACTAAGAAAGGAATCTTATAATAATAAAATGCAAGAATTATTAAATGACACAAAATCTTATGAAAAATTAAATGAAAACCCTGAAAAATAATTAAAAAATAAAACATTTAAATTGTTAAATTCTTGGAGAATTAATGGTTATTTAGGTAAAGAATTATTACGAAAAGATATTTTAGTTCATGATACTAACATTCCTAAAATCCATGGGTTACCTAAAGTTCATAAAGATATTTGTCCACTTCGACCTGTAGTATCATTAATAAACTCACCTACTTATAAAATGGCTAATATTTTAAATAATATTCTTAAAAAAGCATTAATAGTACCAAAATATCAAGTAAAAAATTCTGTTGAATTTAAAAATAAAATAATTAATACAACAATTCCTCATTATCATATCATGGTTTCATTAGATGTTTCTTCATTAGTCGCAAATGTACCACTCGATTTAGATATCAGTAGTATATTAAGTAGATGGATTCATATAAAAAACTATACAGAATTACATATTGAAAAATTTGAAAAAGGAATCAAATTTTTAATGGAACAGTTTTTAAATTTAATAACAATTTTTATAGACAAATTTTTGGAACACGTATGGCTTCTCCTATTTCTCCAACATTAGCTGATTTAGTTATGCAAGATTTAGAATCAAATGTAATGAAAAATTTAAATTTTTCATTACACACATATTTTAGATACGTTGATGATACGTTCATTATATTACCTAAAGATAAACTACCTAATGTATCAAATCAATTTAATTCTTATCATCCAAGGCTTAAATTCACACATGAAATTGGAAGTAATAATTCTATTTTGTTTATTAATGTTAAAGTTATAAAAACTGATTCAGGTAATATCATAACTGATTGGTTCCGTAAAAATACTTATTCTGGCAGATATCTAAATTTTCTTTCAAACCATCCAATACAACATAAGATTTCAATAGTAACAAATCTTATTGATACAGCTTTAAAATTATCAGATGAATTATTTCACAGTACAAATATAGAATTCATTTAAAAATCGTTATATTTAAATTATTACCCAACAGAATTTGTTCAAATACATGTTACTAATAAAATCAAAACAATTACAGATTCTTTTCCAACCAAAATAATATAAAAATAGTAAGAAATTCAAATTTTAAACCAACAATATCAATTTCATATCACAGTAAGTTATCTTTTGAAATTAAAAGAATTGTAAATGATTTCAATATTACAACAAATTTTAGAATTGATTCTAAACTTGATAAATTCATAAAATTAGGAAAAGATTTATTAGACAATTTGCAACTTACTGATGCAGTATATAAAATTCAATGTTTGAATTGAGAAAAATGTTATGTGGGCGAAGCTAGTAGATTACTTGCTACAAGAATAAAAGAACATCATGATAATTTTAGACAAAATCCTAAAAACCATAAAGTCATAGCAAAACATCAGGTAGAAACTGGACATTTGATTGATTGGGATAATGTTATAGTATTACATCATGAACCTAATGAATTTAAAACATTAATAGCAGAAATGTTTTTTATAAAGAAAAACAGTAATAATTGTTTGAATATAATTTCAGACCTTAATAATTATAGTCCAATATATAATATAATTTTGGATTCTCTAATTAAAAAACAGAAATTATAATTTTTAAAATTCTTAATTGATGATTTAAAAATTTTTTTTATTATTTTAAATAACACATTACAGGTTTATATGGGTGATTCTCCATATAAAGTGCACTTTTGGTAAAAGTAAAAAAAAAAAGAAGTTGTTCAAATGGCTTTTTTTGGCAATCATTAGATGTATTAGCATCATAAAAAGAATTTCTGAAAGGAGTCACGCTTAACATTAATTTCAAATGTTTCTAGGACATTTTAAAGTCATGCGTTATCTACTCTCGTGTAAATAAGGTTCGTTTATCCAAAGAATAATAAAATGTTGTAGAATTTCAACAAATTAGAATTAACAAGATTAGAAATTGTTACTTGGTACAAAAGAAAGCAAGAAAAATTTTTTTTTTTTACTTTTTTTAATGAAAAAATTAATTTTTCAAATTCATCAAATTTGTTTTATTCGCATCATTCATTCCTATTTTATTCATTTACTTTATTACTTATCTAACAAACAAAAAAACATCATTCTTTCACAGAATCATCGTCTTAATAATTTTTTTGCAAAATAATATTAGACGGGTAATATTTTCTATCAGTTCGCCCCTGAGATGTCTAGAATTCGGTCACGATAATGGAAGTTACGCGAATTGAAAATAACACAAAAAATTATTTCACAGACTGAAAACAGAATGAATCATAAAATCCTTTGGAAAATTGTTTTATCCCTTTTCACACGACATTTCTACATTTGATTCACTCTACTCTGATAAAAAATGTAAGAGAAATCACGAGTTACGCGAATCGATATTAATAAAAATACGCAATGTTTTCCTTACATTTTTCGTGGTTTTCAAAGTAAGTACATACTTTTCTCATAAAACTTTGAGTGATATGAGTAGTGAGAGGTTTTTTCTTCAACTTTATCACAGATTCGGATCGATAAAATGAATCAAAATAAGTAAACTATAACAATATGTGTATTGACGTAACCTCCAAAATATTTTCAGAGACATCCATATTCTGATATATATTGTTGTGAATATTATAGTTAAATTGAAATATTACTGTGGAAAATTGTACCTTTCTAGCTATATTGTAAGACTGTATAGCATGAATTCCAAAACAGTGCTCTATATATTTTAAATATGATGCTAAAATATGCATTTGGTATACGTGGACATGCTCCAAACCCGTTTTTTGGGTATATAATGTTATTTTATTCTCATTTAAGGTCATATAATCTAAATTTTACTTTAAAATACATTATGAGGCACTAAAATGAAGATCTTTACCAAGTTTTATAATGTATCTACAAATAGTTTTATTAATATATCCTTTGGACACAAAAGTGCCCTGTTTTTGGAGAATCACCCATAGATTCAACTAATTATTAAAAAATTTTAACGCTCAAATTCAATATTGTAATTAGATCTACATAGAAACTATAGCACCTTATATTATAAATCGTCTATACGTCATTGCTAATTCTATCTTTGTTAAGAAATTTCTTCCTCTCTGTCTTGAATTTATCGTAGCAAAAATGGAGCGAAAAAGTCTTGGAAGCTCTGACTTTTTAACTAAACTAACCAAGTTATTAAATTTAAAAAAGTATGAATTAGAAGCTTATAAGGTAAAAATTTGTATCAATTACAATTTCTAACCAAAAAATTAATAAAAATTTTAAACTATCTGAATGAAATTAATTATAATCAATTAATGCTACATATATTTATACAGATGAGGAATAGAATTTCTAAACAATTAAAAGATGTGTGATGAACATTAAAATGTAAACGGAACTTCAAGTCCTGATGAGGAAAACGTTCTTGTTTTCGAAACGTCGACAACAGAAATAAAGGAATTTTTAACAACGAATTTCTACTGATTGGTCTGAAGAATGTCAACTTTACCAACTACATATTAATTTCTCATAAACTTATATTACTCAGACAAACAACAGCGCTCTAACAACATTATTAATCTAACTAATAATATGTTTTTGACATAATTTATAATATATTGTCAACATTTTTTGGAAGTTTATTGTCAAATTTTGAAGAATATCATCATAAGGATTCATGATATTGAATTCTAATACCTACAATTAATCTATTAAGAAACAAAAAATTGGTAATTTTTTACAAAGGATCATATGATTAAATCCTAGCTTGTTCAATTATTTTAAGAAAAGAAAATTTATATGTTTGATCCAAAGTAAATTTAACTTATTAATGTATCAATTTCAATAATTCTTAATTTCAATTTTTAAGAAAATCTGTTATTTATTTAAAATAATTATGAATATGGTTAAAGATATAGAGTCAAATATCAGGTTAATTGAAGATAATGAAGAACTTGATTTATTAAGACATAGAATAATTAATACTACACATAATTTTTTACAGAATAATAAAATTACAGAAATTGATAGAAGATTGTAGCAGCCCCCACTAATTTAATTATAGTTCAAGTAAATTAGTTGTAAATTTATTTTTTCTTGTTGGGAGAGTACAAAATAGAGTGGTGGAAAGAGAGGTCCGGCTAGTTCAACGAACTCAAAAAAAAACATTCCTTCGTTAGATAAATTGGTGGCCCTAAAAAGGGCCGATTGGTTTTAGTGTGTAAAGTTTTAGTCGTGAAACTCCGGCAGCTGCGGGTCTCACTTAATCTTCTCTGGTCGTGAAACTCCTTAGATGGGTCTCACTTAGGCTTCTCAGGTCGTGAAACTCCTTGGATGGGTCTCCCTCAGTCTTCTTCGGCTGCGAGGGCGAGTCTCCTTAGATCGTGGGTCTCACTCCCTCTGTCGCTGCCTCCTTCTTGTCTCGGCTTCGGGTGCTACTGCTTGCTCGGGCCGCACAATTACCGAACGGAGGGTCGGTACTGGACGAGCGGGGTTCTGTGGCCTCGAAGGTCCGCTGAATTCTGAAACAAGAAGCGATCGAGAAGCTTGTGCTCTCTGGTACCTGTTAAACAAACCTCGGACCGACTGAGTCGCTTCCCGGGAATCAGATCTAACGTAACGGTTCAGATTCACGCGCGGACTAAGCTTCTCGTCGAGCAAAATGCGGGGCTTTTTAGCTTCAGGCGGTTCTTTTAGAGACGAGGGATGAATACTTAGGAGGTCCTCCGATTCAGAGACATAGGACGCATCCACCGAGTATCCATCTTTCAAGGGCGTGTGGTTATAACCTGGAAACTCTGGATCGTATGCGTCAAGGGATGAAAGCTGAGAATTGCCTAGCGGACTCGTTCCGCCTAGATTCCCGATTTTGACAGGGGAGGGGGAATTCAGATTGCTTCCAGAGAAGGAAGGGGCGTCCTCGCTCGGTTTGCTTGAAGGGTTAACCGTGAACAGATAGTCCGCGAGATCCTCGAAGGTCTCGATTCTCAAATCGTCAAGCGCAGAGGGGGAATGGGAATCACTAGCGCGACACTGTGAGGGGGAAAGTTCATCATCGAGTCGAACAGAGTGCGAACTCTGCTGCTCGGTGATCACGTCACGTAAGTCGCGAAGGGGTTTACGATCCTTGCGATACGGGGGCGGAATTGGTACAATTACACCGGGAAGGGCGTTGAACTGAGCCTGAATCGCTCTCTTCCGTTTGGCCGCGATGCGTTTCCGTAAGTTGGGTCGATTTGGACCTTTCGGGGGACGGCAGTTGTCAATCATTGAGCCGAAGTACTACGAATCCTACAATTAAAAGTGAGGTCACACCTGGGACACTGAACCGAGGTATAACACGCGAAGATGAGGGGGGTAGTTGTCACCGGCTGATATGACGCACTGGAGGGGGAAGGCCTGGCTTGAGGGCTGTAATTGTAGCACGAGGGTTCGGCGCACGGCACAGAATTTGAAATAGAACTGTTCTCGTAATGTACGCGTGGTATGCCGACTAGAGGGGAGTAAGCGAGCGATGTGATCGCAAATGATTCAGGAAACGCGAAAATTCCGAGTCTTTGCCTCGTCCCACCAATGACTGCCAGCTTGTTTATTTCAAAGAAACAATTGTGTAATGTTACAGTAATTAGTCTTACAAAATAAAAACAGATTTCTTAAAACTACGTTAATATTAGATTCTGAATAATTTTCATGGTTCAGCTTAAGGAGGAAATATTCGTTTAAAACGTCACGAGAAAGAAAGTTATTTCGGTCTTACTTATAAAGATTGTTAAACCGCTTGCGGGCGACAATTTACCACCGGGTCTTTCCGAGACGCTTTAAACGGGTTAGTATATAACGTTATGAGCTGAATATCTATACTCTTTGTGTTTCTAAAACTTAATATGTATATATCCATGTACAATATACACACACACACACACATATACATATACATATATATATATATATATATATATATATTTGTTTTTGTTTTTGTGGGATAAGTGACGACATTAAAACTAGATATGACTAGCTACATTTTCTGTCAGTGCGAAAAATAGTTAAATTATTTTAAGGAACACCTTTACAATCTAAAACGTTTCCGATTGGTTTTATAGCCTTGGAGTTTCCGTGAAAACTATTATAAGAAGATTTTTTGATGTTTTGAGTCTAATTCATGTATATGATATACAACCTAATTAAAACATATTTTCAGGTACATTAACACTGTATTCAAAGGTTTTACACTTAAAATTAAGGTCAACATGGCATTAATTCTCTGAATACTGAGGAGAGAGAATCTGAAAACTACTAGAAGAATATTTTTTGAAGTTTTGAGTCTAATTAGTATATACGGTATACAACCTAATTAAAACAAATTTTCAGGTACATGAACACTGTATTCAAAGGTTTTACACTTAAAATTAAGGTCAACATGGCATTAATTCCCTAAATACTGCGGAGATAGAATGTGAAGTGCGCACTTCCCACTGAATCTCCTCTCATTTGATTTGAGAAACAGCTTATCCCAAATATTTACAGAAACTTACATGAAAATTTACAAGTAAAAAAAAAACGAAAAATGAGATCGTAAACCATTATTCACATTTACCGCGGTAGTCTAACACTTAATACTATTACCTTATCCCTTCCTTGGGCGAAGGTTGTAACGGGGGGGAAGATTGCTCTGCTGAAGCGGTTTCTTCACGCTGCCACGAGGTCGTCCGAGCTTTTTACCCGCTAGGATATCCTTTCTCAGGATATGTGGAAGTTCCTTATCACAGGTACTATGTGGATTTTAAGCCACTACTGGCTCTCCTGACTCTCCTTCTGGAGATTGTAGATTCTCTCGAATCTGATCGTTGTCCAGCGACACGTGAGATCTCTGGCTGGCGCTTCCCCTTTTGTCAGCTCGAGTACCAGCGCGTGTCCTCGATTAGGGATTTGTAAGACCAGGAGTACGCGACTCCTGAGAATGAGGCTTCCGTGCATCTCGAGTGACAGCGCGTGTCCTCGATTGGGGATGCGTGAGAGTAGGAGTACGCGACTCCTGAGGATGAGGTTTTTGGGCATCTCGAGTGACAGCGCGTGTCCTCGATTGGGGATGCGTGAGAGTAGGAGTACGCGAGTCCTGGGGCTCCTTTAGCGTCGCCGAATGGAGTGAGTTGTGTGTGACCCTACCGTGATCTGAAATGACTGCGCGTTCATTTATGTTGGTCAGCGCGGAGGAAGAAGTTGACTTCTGAGTCTTTCCATTCCTATCCAAAGGTTCTGGAGAAGGCTGATTCGGACGTCGAGGGTGAAAAGGACGCATCTGCATGCCGTCTTTTTTCGTGGATCTGCCTTCCTGCTGGATGATGTAAACTTCGCCTCCGACTCGTGCGATGACTGGAAAGGGTCCGTGCCATTTTGGGGCGAAGCCTGCGATGATGCCCTGAGCTCTATTGGAAAGCACGTGAGTTCTTACGATGACCATATCTCCCACACTGGAACGAGAAAGCTGCCTCGGTTTTGGGTGATATTTTTTCTTTATGTAAGAAGCCTGGTGCTCCCTTACTTCCTGTTGGAGGTCCTCGAGATGCAATTGAGAACTCGAAGTGCGGGGGGGGGGGCGGAGAATGACCATTCACCGGGTCTCTTAAGAGATGAACCAAAAAGAACTTGACTGGGAGTTTTTCCAGTTGCAGAATTTTTCCGGTTTCGGAGATTAAATAGGATTTCTGTGATGTCCTGGTCCCAGTTGCGGTGGGCCTTCACATGGAGCCGCAGCCGCATACCTTTTTCAGCTCCTGGTTACGACGCCCTGTCGGATTTGCTTGGGGGTGATAGATGGGCGTCGTCCAGGTTTCTGCACCCCACCGGGTGCAAGCATCTGCCCACAGCTTTCTAGTGAATTGGGTCCCGTTGTCGGATAGAATGGAACGTGGAAACCCATAGCGATTAAAAACTTTCGAGTCTAACAGCTGGACAATTTTCTTGGTCTTGCCATCTCCGAGCGGAAATGATTCAACCCACCTGGAAAAAAGGTCCGTAACGACCAACAGGAACCTCTTCCCACGAGGTGACTTTGAATAGGGTCCCATGAGGTCAACTGCTACCGTCTCCCAGCGATTTTGTGGTTGTATTGGTCTTTGTAGCGATCTTCCAGGCGTAGGAAAAGACTTGCAACAAGTACATAAAACACAAGACCTCACGTACTCACGAGTATCCTTGCGAATACCATTCCAGGTAAAATGCTCTTGTATGGCTCGTTGAGTTTCTTCGCCATCGGGATGACGTGAAACTCCAGTGTCGTGGAACTCGTAGAGAACTCTCTCACGAGAGTCACTTGGTACCACCATCAGCCACCGGGTCTCGTGTCATTTCCATAGACCTGAAATGTCCACGAGATATGTCTGGAGCAGAGTCTCTTCCTCTTCAGAGCGAGTCTCCCTCTCAGCGGCCAACTTCCACCGGGTGGCAAGCTTATGAAGATCCTTGTCTGCTTGTTGAGCTTCTTGAAACTCAAGGTAGTAGTTGGGAGCTACAATCGTGACGAGATAAGCACCGGAAGAGCTAGGTCCTGGATTTACTTCTGGGGGAGGCAGATGATCTTCGTCATCGAGGATTTCGATCGGACCATCTTCGTCTGGGGATTGTGCTAATGCTCCAGGTAGAGCCGTTTGAGCGTTTGGACAATGCTGGATGGTGAAGCTGAACTCTCCGAGAAGACATGCCCATCTTCCCAGTTTAGCGTTAATGTTTTTGAACTGTTTCAACCAATTCAAAGAGGATGCGTTGGTGAACAGGGTAAAAGGTCTCGAAAGTAGATAGGCCTTGTACTTCTTAACTCCCCAGATGACGGCCAAACAATCACGTTCAGCTTGTTCGTACCGAAGTTCGGTGGGCGAGAACTTAGCACTACCGTAAGTGATGATTGACCTGGTAGCATCATCTCTGACCTGGAAAAGAACTGTTCTCATTCCCACGTCACTCGTCTGTGTTTGAAAAACGTATGGACGATCTGGATCGGGCCTTCCGAGTCTCAAAGGATTTTTGAATTTCTCCTTGAATCGTCTGAATGCCACGTCAGCTTGAGGAGTCCACTTCCATTTTCCTGCTTTCTTTCGGAGCAGATTAGTGAGAGGAGCTGTGATTTCGGAATATCGAGGCACATAGTCGCGTACCCAGCCACATATTCCCAGAAACTTCTGATGTCCCTTCTTGCCAGTGGGAGTTTGGGCCTCTTGGATGGCTTTAATGTGCGTGTCTTGGGTCTGATTGCTGTCAGACGTCACAAGATGTCCATGATATCGAACTTCCTTTCTAGCAAAAATACATTTTTCCAGGGAGCAGGTTAATCCATGGAGGGTCAATCTTTCCAGTACTAGGCTGATGTGAAGAAGATGTACTTTCCAAGTGCGAGAGAAAATTATAACATCGTCCAAATATACGATGCAAAAGTCGTTCGAATAACCTTGAAGCACAATCTGAGCCATCAGGGTCTGGAAGGTGTTCGTAGCAGTTTTCAGGCCAAAAGGCATGACTTTGAACCTGTACGTGCTACCGTCAGGAGCTGCGAAAGCCGTATAATTCCTGGAATCAGGGTCCAAAGTAACCTGCCAGAAGCCATTCTTCAAATCTAAAGTTGTGAAGACTACTGCGTCCCCGAGCTTCTTCATTACATCAGGAATCAGTGGGAGAGCCTGAGTAACATCTTCGGTAATGGAATTCAAATCCCTGAAGTCTATACAAAAGCGAGACTCCCCATTTTTCTTTGTGGTAAGAACGATGGGAGAACAATACTAATCTGATCCTGAATTATCCTCTTTCTTTCTTTAGAATAAGGGTAAGGACGTTTCCTCACGGGTCTCGTAGTAGTCAGTTTGATTCTGTGACTAATTGAGCGCGTCTGCGTGAGGTGACCTTCTTTATAGAAGGCTTGATAATGCTGCCTGATTATCTCTTCAAATTGTGCTCTCTAATTTGAAGGCAGGTCGGTCTTTATTTGATCAAGGTCAAAATTATCAGGTGCGTTGTCTGGAGGCCGGTCAATCAGATAGATCAAGAGGCGCTTAGTTTTTCCAGCATATATACACCGTAGTGGATGATTATAAATGACGTCCTGTTCGTCGTTCCAAGGGATTCCCAAATCATTGGGTCCCTTATCTCTTCGCTGATCAAGCAGGTTGACGTCATTGGGTGACCCTGGATGGTGTAATCGAGGTCAATCTCCCCAATCACCTTCATAGCTACTCCATCGACAGCGAGGTCTACGTGATCTGGACACTTCCTCAAATTCTTCAACTGATCCTCCGATAAATAACGAGAATGCATAAAATTATCGGATGCTGCGGTGTCGTAGAGTGCTTGCATGTCGTATCCAGCAAACTGAACGAGAACTCGCGACAGTTTCCTATGAGTCCTGAATGCAGTTGCAAGGAGAGCTGAAGGATTGTCTGGAGAGCGAGACCTGTTCCGTTTCCGCCAATTTTCATGATGAAAATTTTCTTTTCCATCCTTTACTTGTTCTTTGCTCTTTACTGGGCAGTCCCGATTGTAATGGGAACCCGGACAATGCCAACAGCCTGGTAGTTTGGGTGCGCTGCCCTTTTCTTGTGAAATAGGTTCGACTTCCAGTTTCCTCGAAGTCATTCTTGAAATATCTGCTTCGTCCATTTCCAAGTGTATGGCACATGTGAGCAGATCTGTAAATGTACGAGGCGAAGCTGCGCGAATACCCTGTCTGAGAGTTGGACGGAGAAGTTCCAGGAAGGCAGATACCATGGTCTCTTCAGGCTCCCGGCGTCTCCGGCGTTGATGGAGCTGTATCCTTTTTTGCAAAAAGGCACTGGCGGATTCCTTATCTCGCTGCTTTTGTGAATAAAGGGAGGTAAGCAACCGTCCGATGACGCTAGGGTTATCAAAGCGTTGTATAAAAAGCTCTCTAAAGCGATCGAATCCAAATGCGAGAGTCCTGTATGTATCCCACCATCGAGTAGCCTCTCCTTTGAGGGCCTGACCCGCGATGCGGGTACGAGCGTTCACAGGAACGTTGGTAGCGATGAAGTAGGCCTGGAGTTCATCCAGGAAGCGTAGAGGATCCTCAAAATCAGTTCCGTGGAATTCTGGTGAAACTGGACCGGCCATTTGAGGCATGACCTGCAGCAATGTTAATAAATTGGCCCAAGGGTTGGGAGGTAATGGCTGGTTACCGTTCGGGAGGTCCATTCTGGGTTGTTCTGGATTTTATTGGCCTTGGTTAACTTGTACATTAACTTGCTGGTATCCGGGTTGATTCTGAGCTGGATGAGAAAACCCTGGAATTATTGCGCCTGGATTCTGTTCTCCACCAATGTGTGGAGGGGCTCCATTTGATTGGATCTGGTTATTTCCAGACTGAACCTGTCCATTAGCGAACAGATGCGCGAGGTTTGGATCATTCTCAGCCATGTTCGGTTCTAGAAGCTGAAAAGTCGGTCCCTCTATAATCCCAGAAGTGGCCTGGTCAATTCTAGGCAAATCTTGAAGGGGAGATAGTCGATCAAGAGGACTGTGGATCGGTCTCTGGTCAGAAACTCGATTTTGTTGACAGTTACCAGAGACATGAATCGGTCCTTTGCCAATAAAACGATTCTGCTGATTAGCTGGAGAGTTAGTAATTGATCCACGTTCAAGAACTAGATTTTCTTGACTGCTAGGAGAAGGAGTCCTAGCGACTAGAACGTCGGAGAAAGACCTTCGCATGGGAGTTCTATTGTTAGGCACCACCGGGTGTTGTTTCCCACTCCCGGAAGTGGATGCAGGTTGATTGGGAATTATTCTGTTCCTGAGCGCCTTACCGTCAGGAGTCCTTATGTCATTAAGACAAAACCGACTATATTGGGTCGCTACTGGTTAAGTGCAACTGCCTAGCTACAACCTTTTAGAGGAAAAGGTTGCCCCACGTTGAACGCCAAAATATTTGTAGCAGCCCCCACTAATTTAATTATAGTTCAAGTAAATTAGTTGTAAATTTATTTTTTCTTGTTGGGAGAGTACAAAATAGAGTGGTGGAAAGAGAGGTCCGGATAGTTCAACGAACTCAAAAAAAAAACATTCCTTCGTTAGATAAATTGGTGGCCCTAAAAAGGGTCGATTGGTTTTAGTGTGTAAAGTTTTAGTCGTGAAACTCCTTGGATGGGTCTCACTCAGTCTTGTTCGGCTGCGAGGGCGAGTCTCCTTGGATCGTGGGTCTCACTCCCTCTGTCGTTGCCTCCTTCTTGTCTCGGCTTCGGGTGCTACTGCTTGCTCGGGCCGCAAAATTACCGAACGGAGGGTCGGTACTGGACGAGCGGAGTTCTGTGGCCCCGAAGGTCCGCTGAATTCTGAAATAAAAAGCGATCGAGAAGCTTGTGCTCTCTGGTACCTGTTAAACAAAGCTCGGACCGTCTGAGTCGCTTCCCTGGAATCAGATCTAACGTAACGGTTCAGATTCACGCGCGGACTAAGCTTCTCGTCGAGCGAAATGCGGGGCTTTTTAGCTTCAGGCGATTCTTTTATTCAGAGACTTCGGACGCATCCACCGAGTATCCATCTTTCGAGGGCGTGTGGTTATAACCTGGAAACTCTGGATCGTATGCGTCAAGGGATGAAAGCTGAGAATTGTCTAGCGGACTCGTTCCGCCTAGATTCCCGATTTTTACAGGGGAGGGGGAATTCACATTGCTTCCAGAGAAGGAAGGGGCGTCCTCGCTCGGTTTTCTTGAAGGGTTAACCGTGAAAAGATAGTCCGCGAGATCCTCGAAGGTCCCGATTCTCAAATCGTCAAGCGCAGAGGGGGAAGGGGAATCACTAGCGCGACACTGTGAGGGGGAAAGTTCATCATCGAGTCGAACAGAGTCCGAACTCTGCTTCTCGGTGATCACGTCACGTAAGTCGCGAAGGGGTCTACGATCCTTGCGATACGGGGGCGGAATTGGTACAATTACACCGGGAGGGGCGTTCAACTGAGCCTGAATCGCTCTCTTCCGTTTGGACCTTTCGGGGGACGGCAGTTGTCACTCATTGAGCCGAAGTACTACGAATCCCACAATTAAAAGTGAGGTCACACCTGGGACACTGAACCGAGGTATAACACGCGAAGATGAGGGGGGTAGTTGTCACCGGCTGATATGACGCACTGGAGGGGGAAGGCCTGGCTTGCGGGCTGTAATTGTAGCACGAGGGTTCGGCACATGGCACAGAATTTGAAATAGAACTGTTCTCGTAATGCACGCGTGGTACGCCGACTGGAGGAGGGTAAACGAGCGACGTAGCGTTCGAGGTTAACGCGCTGTTTCGTACTGCGTTGATTTGTGCCCTTTTGGACGCTTCACTAGGGAGCACTGGCCCGATATCCGATGACGGGATGCACTTGCTGGAGGGGGATAAACGTGCGACGTAGTTGTAGCACGACGGTTCGGCGCACGGCATAGAGGTTGCGAAAGAACTGCTCGCGTAATACACGCATGGTACACCGACTGGAGGGGGGTAAGCGAGTGACGTAGCATTCGATGTCACAACATTGTTTTGTACCGAGTTCACTTCCGCACTTTGGGACGTTTCACTAGGGAACACTGACACGTAATCCAAAAGGGGGCGTTGGTTTCAAGTTCCGAGACTTCCTGATTCTCTACTACCTTCTCCGGGGGGAGGGTCGCTGATTGTTGTTCCTTCGCAGCTCGACGTTTCTGCGCGAGTCTCCGGCGTAGGTTAGGTCTGCATTTTTTATGCACCTCAGCACCTCCGTTGTCCATGGAAAACCTCCGGCTGAAACAAAAAACGCACAAACAACCGAGAAAAAAAGGAGGGGGAGAAGAGCACAATGCGGGTGGGGAGACGCTTGGCAAATTTTCGAATCACCCTGAGGGCTCCGGAGGAAACGCTAGGCAAATTCGAAGTTCACTCAAGAGCTCCGTGAATGAAAAAAATATTTAAAAAATGTCAGTGCGGAAGAACATGGCGTTGTTGGACCCCTTTGAGCACTCTCCGGGAGGAGGGGCATGTTGAGATCTCAAAATGTGCGTCACTGGTTGGTAACCACACAATAATAGTGCGGCCTAATATTCTAAGGTGATCGTGTTTGAAAATTTTTCATGTTTGGACGAAGAAGCATTCCTAATTATTAAGGAAAACCCTATAAGGTTATCAGGGAGTGATGAGTACAGCAAAGCACGCTTCTTGACTGCTATCCGAGCATCCGCGACGTGTTCAGTCTGCGGTCGAGTCGTCGAATGAGTATTAAATGCGCGAACTGCGCCTATTTATAGACCTCGGTATAACGCGGGTCTCAAAGCGGGGCAGAGACACCGTGGATTCGTCGCTCGGAAAAAGAGGGGCTTAGGAAGCGCGGATTGCATAGTTTGCAAAAAGTAGGGCTTCAGAAGCGACTTTCTGCGACTGGTAAAAAAGTGGGGTATCGGACCATGTGATTCGCAAATGATTCAGGAAACGCGAAAATTCCGAGTCTTTGCCTCGTCCCACCAATGACTGCCAATCTGTTTATTTCAAAGAAACAATTGTGTAATGTTACAGTAATTAGTCTTACAAAATAAAAACAGATTTCTTAAAACTACTTTAATATTAGATTCTGAATAATTTTAATGGTTCAGCTTAAGGAGAAAATATTCGTTTAAAATGTCACGAGGAAGAAAGTTATTTCGGTCTTACTTATAAAAATTGTTAAACCGCTTGCGGGCGACAATATTAGCATAAAACATTAAGAAAACACAAACATTTATTGAAGGTAATAAACAATTACTAATAACTTATGCAGATAAAAGTAACATTACAGTAATACTGAGAAAGGAATCTTATAATAGTAAAATGCAAGAATTATTAAATGACACAAAAACTTATGAAAAATTAAATGAAAACCCTGAAAAAGAATGAAAAAATAAAACATTTAAATTGTTAAATTGTTGGAGAATTAATGGTTATTTAGGTAAAGAATTATTACGAAAAGATATTTTAGTTCATGATACTAACATTCCTAGAATCTATGGGTTACCTAAAGTTCATAAAGATAATTGTCCACTTCGACCTATAGTATCATTAATAATCTCACCTACTTATAAAATGGCTGATATTTTTAATAATATTCTCAAAAAAGCATTAATAGTACCAAAATATCAATTAAAAAATTCTTTTGAATTTGAAAATAAAATAATTAATAAAACAATTCCTCATGATCATATCATGTTTTCATTAGATGTTTTTTCATTATTCACAAATGTACCACTCGATTTAGTTATCAATAGCATATTAAGTATATGGATTCATATAAAAAACTATACAGAATTACCTATTAGAAAATTTGAAGAAGGAATAAAATTTTCAATGGAACAAACAGTTTTTAAATGTAATAACAATTTTTATAGACAAATTTTTGGAACACCTATGGGTTCTCCTATTTCTCCAACATTAGCTGATTTAGTTATTCAAGATTTAAAATCAAATGTAATTAAAATTTTAAATTTTTCTTTACACACATATTTTAGATACGTTGATGATACGTTCATTATATTACCTGAAGATAAAATACCTTATGTATTAAATAAATTTAATTCTTATCACCCAAGGCTTAAAGTTACACAGGAAATGGAAAGTAATAATTGTTAAGATATATAGTATATAGGTATGCATTTATATTGTATATCATAGCAGCAAGTGCGAAAGCTTGAGAGAGAGTGAGCACACGCACGCAACTATGTTACCCCTTCCTTCTCTAGTATGCGTGAGAGAGTACGGTATAGGGCCAGTAGTCCACAAGGTAATCCGCACAATGGATGTAGTGCTTTGAGCACGTGTTTATATTTTTGACTTTCTTAATTATATATTATAGAAAGAGAATAACTACTGGTATAAAAGCTTATTTAAACCCCAGTAGATCAACATGATAGCAGAGCGTGGTTTCTAAAAAGTGAAAAATACGGCGATGTCAACGGATTAAAGTGAGTGCACAAAAGTGAGGTTAGAGGAGCACGCGGTGACTTTTAATGAAATTAATCTATCCGTTGCGAATTACGGCGACGTTAGGATGATTCACTTGTTTTCGAGTACGTAGGAACACTCGTAAACAAAGAAAAGGAATAATTATGAATAATAGTGAAAGAAAAGTTCAGTGAAAAGTTAAAACACGAGGTGAAGTGAACACATGCAATCTTTCCGAGGTTAATAATGCGGTCGGATGATCAATGAAGGCAAATGACTTGAATTTTAATGTTTGCAATAAATAAATGGATAAAAAGTGAAAATTTAATTGAAGAATTCGACAGTCAGAAGTTGAGTTTAGAAGCTAGAAATTATCTAGGAAAAGTTTTTCTAAAGACTTGAAAAAGGGTTTTAATTCTGAAAACTGAAATTGAGAAAAGTGACAAAATAAAAGAAGAAATGGAGAAACACGAGATAAAAATACCAGTATTCGATGGCGAAGAATAGGTTATGTGGAAAAAGCGTATTACATTGTACCTAAAATTGAAGAAGTGCCATGAAGTCA
>CAKNXH010060511.1:0-20764 GCA_932178445.1 Andricus quercusramuli
TCTTTTCTCCAAAAGAAGCCCTTTTTCTTTACATCTTTAAGACTTAGAATAACGAATAATTGATTAGATTAACTATAAAAGTTAACCCGGCCTTAAGCCAGGGGTCGCAATTATTGTTGAGTAATTGAACCAACAATAATAATTAACCCGGCCAAAAGCCGCTGGTTGCAATATATAGAGGAGAAGGTGGTATTATGGACACTGATTTTATTATGGACCCCTTCAATATCCACTCCGTACAGAGGCACAGACCCGCAGTAAGTTGTGAACTACAACTGCCTGATCCCCTTTGTAGATGTTCTAGGTTTTTTCCTCAGTTCCATCCTGAATAGCGTTAATTATAGCCATTTTGTGTATTTCATGTTTTCAAACTTTTTCAAAGGCGACCAAGAGTAGAAATTTCTCTTGTTTATAACTATTGTTGGTAAAAACTGATTCAAGTGCCTTATTCTGAATGAGTTGAAGATTCTTTTAAGCTAGTTAGATGCAGCATTTCATCTATCTCAATATGTGAAAAGTAAGTTTGTATCCAAGGTGGAGTTGAGATATTATGGCCCCCAAGCATGCTGATATTATGGACACTGGATCCATATTACCAACCGCTGGACCGGGAAACCGGGAAAACCAAGAAATGACCGGGAATTTCTTGAGACTGTTTATTTAAAATCAACGATTATAAATCAAATATTCAAAACTAAAAAAAGAAAACTTGTAACTTTACCATTTCAAATGTTCTATTCAAAGAATTTCAATTTTTAAGTAAAATTGTTGAATTTTCATGTAAATTCAAACAATTTATCCTTACGACTTTTTTCGATAAAAAGAAAACTGTCAGATTTATAGCATTTTCAAAATCCCCCCAAAAAAAAACGAAAATTTACATTTTGAGCGAAACAAAGCACAATTGGAAAAAAAGTCAAGAGACAAAAATCGTTACATTTTGAAAGCCCTACAAGAATATCATGACCACTTTTCGAATTTCCTTGAAAAAATTGAAAATTCAAATTTTGATCGCACAAAAAATAATGAATTATTACATTCTCATCATAATGAGAAGGTATTGATTTTATGTGAAAAATGACTTTCGTGGATTTCATTAAATGTTGACGTTTTGAGACCCCCTGAGTCAGAAAAAATAGTTTTTACGTCGGTGTCTCTGTCTGCTGTCGTTGTCGTCGTCGTCGTCTGTATACCGGATAACTTTTGAAAGACTGACCGGATTGGATTCTGCTTTCTCACACAGTTTCAGGGTCCAAAAAGAAAGATCGAGATCGTTAACCAGCTATTTCGGATGAAAATTCAAAAGGTTAGAGCATTTTCAAAAATTTTAGACCATTTTTCTCAACATTAAGGAATTCTATGGACGGCTGTCCATAGTTCTCAAAAATTCAAACAATTTATTTCGATTGACATTTTTCGATAAATTGAAACAACGCACGATACGAAAAAATGTCAAGAAGAGAAAAATGTTTCTTTTTGCACGTTCTTCAAAAGTATCATAACGACTTTCTGGATTTTCTTGAAAAATCGAAAATTCACATGTTTAATACAAATTTAGTCATTTTTATCTAAGGACATAGAACGTAACATATGGTCGTTGCGAAGCGCGACGACCGAATTTCGTACCGCGAGCGCGCTCAAAGTTTTGAGTTTCTACTATACGATCAACAGAAATGAGCGTGAAGCGCGAGGTTTACATAATTTTTAAACGAAACATCGATCGCGAAGCGCGAGTGTCTTGATGAGAATGTGTTCCTTAAGGTCGGTAGAACCTTAAGTAAATTAGTTCTTCCTTTTATGTAAAACTGACATGATTAAACCAAAATCAGGCCATAACGATGAAACTTACTAATAGCCCGCGAAGCGCGCAATAACGAGCACACGAAGTGCGAAAGCCTGGAGGAACTGAGCTTAAAGTGTCAGACAAATGCGTCCGAGCGCGTAGCGCGAGGTGAATACATTATCGAGCGCGAAACGCGAGATAAACATATTATCGAGCGCGAAGTTGCGAGTCGCGCGCACAGCGCGCGATGAGAATGTGCCCGCGAGGCGGGCAGATTTTTTTAGTTTTGAATATTTGATTTATAATAGCTGACTTTAAATAAACAGTCTCAAGAAATTCCCGGTCATTTCTTGGTTTTCCCGGTTTCCCGGTCCAGCGGGTGGTAATATGGACCCAGTGTCCATAATATCAGCATGCTTGGGGGCCATAATATCTCAACGCCACCTTGGATACAAACTTACTTTTCACATATTGAGATAGATGAAATGCTGCATCTAACTAGCTTAAAAGAAACTTCAACTCATTCAGAATAAGGCACTTGAATCAGTTTTTACCAACAATAGTTATAAATAAGAGAAATTTCTACTCTTGCTCGCCTTTGAAAAAGTTTGAAAACATGAAATACACAAAATGGCTATAATTAACGCCATTCAGGATGGAACTGAGGAAAAAACCTAGAACATCTACAAAGGGGATCAGGGAGTTGTAGTTCACAACTTTTCCGCGGGTCTGTGCCTCTGTACGGAGTGGATATTGAAGGGGTCCATAATAAAAGCAGTGTCCATAATACCACCTTCTCCTCTATATATATATATATATATATATATATATATATATATCTGTATTCCTTGCCGGATCTTAATTTTCTCTTCCGGCAGATTTTTCCGGATTTTAATTTTCTCTTCCGGCATATTTAATCGAAGAAAATTTTATGTAGAAATTCATGGTAATAGATCGGTAACTTTTGTGACCAGTCACAGGGGTGCCTTCCAGCACGTTGGAAAGGGGTAGGGGTTTAAGCCAACAATATTTCTGTAACCAGTCACAGGGGTGCCTTGCCGGAAGAAAAAATTAAGATCCGGCAAAATATGTCCGATCTGAAAATTAAAATCCGGCAAAATATGCCGGAGGAGAAAATTAAAATCCGGTAAAATATGCCGGATCTGTATACACTACGATAAAAAAATTGTTCAGAATTTGTGCAACCAAATTTTTTGTTTTACAAACCTAATGCAATGCATTTTTTTTCGATAATCTGAATTAGCAGTTCTCTACTTATGAAATAGTACGAAGGCATTGAACAATTACAATATAGTAAGAAGTAATGTCGAAGTGTATTTCATGTTTTTTAACCCACTGGTATACATTATGTTAAATGTATGTACGCGCGGAGAAAAATGAATGTTTAAATGTAACATATAGATGTTCAAGGTTAGCATATTTTATGTTTAACTATAGGACAACAACATTACATGAAATTTATGAGTCTGTCAAATACTGGTTGTAAATATTTGACGAGGAGTTTACTTATTTCTGGTCTTTTAAGGAATGAATTTATAACTTATTCGTACATTTAAAATGAAAATTGAATGTTTTTCCATAAGCGAAAAGTATATAATGAATATGGAATATCAACCAGAGGATACATTTAGTCAAGTTAAGGTTATGTTTAATGTTTGTAATTAGAAATAAATAATAAAAACGGAGTAAGTGAGCTGAGAACGAGTTATCTGTAATCAGCATTTCAAATTTTATCTATTTTTAGTTCCTAAAGATCAAATTTTTTGGCAGAGGAAAGTGGGCAAAGTGTGAAGAGAGAACATCATCCTCTTTTCCCACCCAAGTTCCCAGAGCTAGCCACAAGAATAAATAAGCAGAAACAAGCAGACCAAAAGAGCTCAACATCTGTAAATAGATTGGTATCGTTTGTTGAAATAGCTGCCGTCAAAATGGAAGTGGAACAGCAGCTACCTAATGATGAACTCCCTTTGGAAGATGTGTACAAGAAAGACCTGATTGAACATCAAGGAAGAATGAACATCAAGTACTGGATCCACTAGAATCATATTCAGACGCAATGGCCATTGATGCAAACAGCGAAATCCCAGAAAAACTACAGCACATTGAAAGGATGCCTTTCTATAGACACATTCCAGTGCGGAGGAGCAGATGACCTATCGTGGAGGGCTAATATTTGTGCGTCAATTATGCGCGTGAAAATTAAAATGCCGAAACCATTTTCAGAGGGCAAGTGTCGTTGAGCCGTTCAGCGTCATATTTGCTGTTTAATGCAATTAAACATATTATTAACAAGTTTAAACTGCTTTACGATATTTTGAACATGCGTTAGAGAGAGCATTATGGAATGTGGATTACGTTTTTTTGAAATTCTCAACGTCAAAGATACTTCCAAGGGATTCAGGACAAAGGCGTCACTCGACGTTAAGCTATCAAGTTGTTGTCACCGTGTAATTTCTAACTGAAAACGTGCTAAAAATTTAATTATACATTGATGATGCAGAAAGTAACGAGATGTGTGATAATGCTTTCTGAATTTACTCCAGTCTTTAAAAATCTTACAATTAGATTCAGTGACGCCGTGTCCTTAGCTTCTCGTGCTCCAAACAATATATTGTCAATGTGCAATTGTGCATTGTTTGCGTATGTCAAATCATGTCTTATGCACCTTCCCCTTCTCAAATAATCAAAAAATGCTTGCAGGATTCACGTATTTGATGTATATTTTCAAGTTTTGTAGGTTCCACTCAGTTTTATAATTTCCAGTCTTTTATCAGAAACAGACTGGAATATCACATATAGATGTATAACTTATACTTGGGGTAATTGAATCGACCCTCCCGGATGGCCAAGTCGACTGTCCGAGGAGATTCAGTCAACTATTTGAGATGATCAAATCGACACTCTATAAAGATCAATTCGGCCCTCTGGGATGACCGATTTGAACCTCTTGTTTTGACCTTCTAGATATAGTCGCTTCAGCCATCTAGACGGCATGTCCTATAGTTGACCCTTAAATATTGTCAGTCTGTACATCTAGATGGGCAGACTAAACTTCCTTTTTTCTCCGCGCGTAAGAAAAAAGGTGGAAGAGTCTATATCATCGTCATTGCGTGTCAACTTAACCAAAATTTGCAGGCAACCTATACAACCAAGATCCGTAAGTATAGCGAGCTAAGGCATGCAGTAAGAACAATATGGAGGAATGTAAAAGATGCATCTATTCATCCCGTTGTGATTTCGGCTACAGGCAATTTTCACGCAAGATGCACTGAACATCTTGAATATTTAGGACTAAGTAGGGTCCTGGCAGCAGCTTAGAAGGCGGTTTTGTTAAACACCTGCCACATTTTAAGAAACACCTAGACCATCAGAAAGCAAGCGATTAAAAACCAGGGAGTGGCAAATGGTACCTCTAAGAAAGCATCCAGAAGCGACTTTTGTCATCTTCAACGCTTGTGGCCGCTGTGTAAGGATAACAGCGGTGAAAGACGAACTCCAAACTACACCATGCTCCTAATTTTGTACCTACTACAAAATCATCGCAAAGATTTCAAACATCGTATTAAATTAATTTATAATATCTTCATCTCATCAAGCAGTTGACTTAGTCCGTGGCTGATGATGAAAAAACGGCTTCACCTTAGAAGAAGTTTTAAAACAATGGGAATATGTCTGGAACCTTTCACTTTTCATCAAAAAAATAAATGATATTGTACAATTTTTGTAGGTACAGCATTAGAAATTTTACTATATTAGCTAAAGGTACTTATTGATGATATTCTGTAATTGGACAAAGAGAAACTACTGTCTTCAAATAGATATAAATGAGTTTTAAATATTGAATTATGTGAAAGAAAACTATGTATAATCGGACATCATTATCATTTAAAAACATTGGACTTTCGGTAGACAAACATTCTTAAATGAAAATAAAATGTTGAAAGGAAATTAAGTATTGGCTAATTAATTACGATACATTTTGTACTAATCTTTCGTTACACTTAGGAGTAATGTTTTGTTTTGTTTTCCTTTTTCCTCGGCAGGGTCAATTCATTTGTACAAGGATTCATCATTGAAGAAGAAAGAAGAAAGTTGAATTTGTACATCCTCATAATTTATGATCGAGAAAGTATTAGAATCATCCGAAATTTCACACCTCAGTTTTTTAACTGATCTCCACGTTTTGAGGCTCCTGAAGGCGAAAATAAAGTTTTGGCGATTGCGTCTCCCTATCTTTCTGTATTTCTGTCTGTGTGTCTGTCCGTCCGTCCGTAAACATGATAACTGTTGAAAAAATGAACAGATCATCAAACCCTGCTCTGGCACAATTTTTTCGGATCCTGAAGGAAGGAACGAGTTTGTTAAGCGGCCTTCCTTGACCAACAGTTATGGTTTTATCCATCAAAAATACTATGCAAAAATCGAATATTCCAATTTCACGCCGAGCGAAGACAGATGCGTGAAAAAAGTTTCAAGGACGAATTTTAGCTTTTCAGAGTACACTCATCTGCCGATATAAGCACCCTTACTTTACGATTTTCCTAGAACTTGCGTATTCAGAATTTTGGAGATGTAGGGACCGCGGGGCCGAAATAGAGGCGGTACTCAGTCAAGCGTGACAAACAGCATGAGGGCAGTACTCTTAGCACGTTAGTTGCGTCAGCTGATCGCATGTGTCCAAATTCAACGGAAATGGTTCATGTGGCCCTACCTGTTTACATTTGGATTCGCCCGATTTACGCTGAAGGCCACTGCAAGTCATGTCCGAAACTGTTCTTCTATTGGGAGTTGAGTATATCGATAATTTTTCTCTCAACATTTTTTTGATAGAACTCGTCTTTTTGGTTTCATCCCGAGTAAAAATACTTGGTTTTGGCTAAGTCTTCAATTACTCTCCAATCAAGACATGCTTAAGAAGTTTTCTAAGTGTCACCCCTGGTCGTGAGCGAGACTTTATTTTATGTTTTGAAGTCAGAATCAAGACAAGGGCAACATCATCCCAAAAGGCCCCCGAGAGTCATCACTAACCTGCTTTAAATTTTACTGAATGTTTATATTACTTATCTACATGGTACTTATTTTTTATGTAAAAATAAATTTTTTTAGGTGCAAAAATTATGTTCTTTGGATGGCGAATCTAAAAATGCATAAAAAATACTATGAATAAGTCGAAAATTTTAATTTTAAGCCGAACGACGACAGATACGTAAAAAAAGCTGGAAATTAAAATCGTAGCTTTTCAAAAGAACTATAATTTTTCTCTCAGACATTTTTTTCATTGAACATGTCATTTTCGTTTTATTCTTCGAAAATACTTTGGAAAAAAATTCAAATTTTGAACCAAACGACGCAAGATACGGGGAAAAGTCTTATATAGGAACTATAGCTTTTAAAATGTCCTACACACATTTTTCAAGCATTTTTCGACAGAACTCGTTGTTTAAGTTTATTAATCGTAATTAATATGCGAAGATCGAAAATTCCAATATTTAACCAAAAGATGTAATTTACATAAAAAGTCTGAAAGAAAACTTGCAGGAGTTTTTGTTTTGTCTATCAAAAATGCCGTAAAAAAATTAAAAATTCCTATTTTTAGCATAACTATATGAGATAGGGAAGAAAGTGTGAAATAAGGATTGTAGCTATTTACTGAAAGATAGCTCAGAAAATAATATATTTAAAATTATGTGTCGAAAATTAAGCGCTAAGCGAGAGTATCATGCAGCGAATGTGTACTCTAAATCTGCAGAGCTTTGAGCAATTTAATCTCTAACTCTGCTTAGTTGTGTAGAAAATTAGGAATTTGAAGATGTGAGCAGGAGTGTGTTGGGTTGATCTGAACACTACAATGAAACACTACAATCACTGAACACTAGATTTATTGATACGGTTGGCAGAAGAGATACACACATGAGAATGCTAGGATTCGAATGAACAAGAAGATGGCGAGCGGAGGCGAGCCACATGAAAAGAAAGCTAAAGGCTTATACTCACTTTAGTAATAGGAGGCAGCACTATAAAGGCGACTAAGTATCGCCCGGTAAATTCAAAATAAACTCAACACTTCCCCTCGAGACGATGTCGACCTTTTTAAGATGATCTCGAATTTCTGAGACCAAGTTGTTCCACACAATGCTGATGTTTCGGTCTGGATAACCCTTTAGTTAACACATCGGCTGCCATGTCGTTCGTCGAGATGTGCTTCAGCTGCAATTCCTTGTTCCGCAACGTTTCGCGTATGAAGTGATGTCTGATGTCGATATGCTTGCTTCTGGCGTGAAAAGTCGGATTCTCAGCAAGTTTTTGCGCTCCCATGTTCTCGTTGAATACTTTCGTATCAGCCAAATTTTCAAATCCCAATTGCAACAAAAATCCTCGAAGATAAATTGTTTCCTTGGCAGCTTCGGCCAGTCCCATGTACTCCGCTTCCGTCGATGATAGGGACTACTGTTGGTTGCTTCTTTGAATCCCAAGAAACTGTAGCGTTTCCCAGAATAAAGACATACCCTGTATAAGAGCGTCGATCTGTTAAACAGCTAGCCCAGTCTGCATCGACGTAACCTCTCAGAGATTCTCTTCTCGGCTCGTAGATCAGTCCCAGATCGGCAGAACTCTTCAAGTAGCGTAACACACGCTTTGCTGCGGTCCAGTGAGCTTGTCCGAAACACGTATTAAACTGGCTTAGAACACTGACGGCATGAGATATGTCAGGTCTCGTTGCTACTGCTGAATAAATCAGTGCGCCCATCAATTCGCGATACGGAAGTTTCCTTTCTTCTATATTCGGATCCTGTTCCAATTTTGTCAGCTTCACGTTCACGTCCAGGGGCGTGTCCACAGGCTTTGAATCAGCCATCCCAAATCGGTCCAGTACGTCTCCTATGTATCCTCTTTGGTGCATTGAGATCTTCTTTCCGTCTCGAGTGAATTCTATTCCGAGACAGCACTTAGGCTCACCCAGATCTTTTATCTCGAACTTTTGCGAAAGATAATCCTTCAATTTCGCAATTTTGGCACTATCCCGTGAGAAAACCAAGATATCGTCCGCGTAGATGGCAATAAGAAGCGAGTCTTCTTCTCGTTCCACTTGATACACGCAGGGATCTGCGTTGGTCGGTGTTGCTCCAAATCCTCTCAGTACCTTGTTTAGATTCTCGTACCAGCTTCGGCCAGCCTGTCATAGGCCGTAAAGGGATTTGTTCAGAAGACATACCTTGTTTTCGGTTTCGAGCTGATTCAGCATCCGTTCTGCCTTGTTCCCAATTTTATAGTTACTCGTTTTCGTCTGGACGATCATTTCCAAGGCTTCAGTTAGAAATTGTGGGGTATCCATGTAAATTTCTTCTTCAATCGTGCCGTTCACCTACGCCGTAGTAAGGTCCAGATGCCTTATTTTCATTCCGTACTCTGCTGCGAGAGCTACCAAGAAACAAATAGAGCTCAGACGAGCTACCGGCGCGAAAGTTTGATTAAAATGAATCCCTGGCCTTTGAGCTAAACCTCGCGCCACAATTCTTGCTTTTAGTCTGTCCAGTGATCCATCCGGTTTATATTTGTTTCGCAGAACAACGCGGCTACCAATCACTTGTCGATCTTCAGGAGGTTCGACTAACTGCCACGTGTCAATTTTCAGAATGGATTTCGTTTCATACTCTATAGCATGAAGCCAGTCATCAGCATCTGGACCAGAGATTGCCTCTTTTAAAGGAATTTCAGCCATAAAGGCTTGCTCTGGTTCTAAATACCTGGCCTCGACGCGTGGTGGATGATATTTCTTCCGTGGTCTTCCCGGCTGTCTTGTGAAGATTTTTCTCGGCCTTCCTGGACCTCTCTTGAATATTTCTGCTCCGTTTCCCTGGATCTTGTTCTCGATGTCTTCTTCGAACTCGTTCTCGACGTCCTCTTCCTCGCCACCTATCTCGTTCCTATCTTCTGCGTCTTGCGTCTCGATGCATGGCCGTAGCTAAGGGGGGGGCCTTGTGGGGCAATGCCCACCTTAAAATATCAATGCCCTACCTTAAAAAATACAATTGTCAAGATCAGATCAAGTACAATTTTTACTTCCGCCCTACCTTTAACCACCGATGCCCTACCTTTAACCACCTATGCCCTACCATAAGTTCAATTCTAGCTACGGCCCTGTCTCGATGACAGGAACGTCATTCCGATTATTTTCGTTTGGTTGCAAAACGACGTCGATAAACTCAGAAGGACTGACATCATCTTTCCGTTGATCGAGTACTTCCGGTGCAAATTCCTCGTAGCGATTTTCTAGGGAAGCTTCAGTTCTCTTTCCGAAGACGATGTCTCTCGTAATTTCGACTTTTCTTTCTTCGGGAATCCATACTTTATATCCTTTGAAAACGTCAGCGTAACCTAGAAAAATTCCTTTCTTCGCTCGTTTCTCGAGCTTCCCCTTTCCAGGTACTCTGTCCAGAATGAAGACGTTGTTTCCAAATTCTTTTAAGTGGCTCAAATCTGGAACTTTTCCGGTCCAAGCTTCGTACGGAGTCCTTCCATCCAGGCTGATAGTTGGACACCTGTTTCGAATATAGTTAGCAGTCGAAACAGCTTTAGCCCAAAAAGAAGACGGCAGACCTGACTGTATGAGAAGACATCTCGCCATTTCCAGAAGAGTCCGATTTTTCCTCTCTACTATCCCATTTTCTTCCGGATTGTAAGCGACGGTTAGTCTTCGCTGGATTCCGTTCTTCTTTAAAAACTCATCGAATTCTTTAGTGAGATATTCCGTTCCGTTATCGGATTGAAGGCACTTAATTTTCTTTTGTTTCTGGTTCTCGACCAGTCATAAAATATTTAGATTTTCCCTTTGATTCGACTCTCATTGGGCCACAGAGATCAGAGTGAACTAAATCAAGTAGTTCTGATTTCCTCTCGGATTTCTTGGGGAGAGGTGACCTCATCATTTTTCCGCGGAGACAGATTTCGCATTCTATTTTCCCTTCTCCTTTTCCGAGGTTGATACCGTGCACTGCTTCCATTCGTTCGGCTTTCCGAAGATCCTGCACGTTAATGTGTCCTAAGCGCCGGTGCCACGTTTCGATTGTTTCCGATGCCTTGCTCGCAGCATTGTTTTCTTCTGCTATGTTCTGGCACTTTTGTTTCTTAATTTCGCGTACATAATATAAGTCACCGACACGATCTGCTATTAACTGTATGTTTCCGTCTCTGTCAAGAACGGTGGCATGTCGCTTGTCAAAAGTCACTTTATAGTCTTTGTCTGTCATTTTCGAAACAGAAAGCAGGTTCTCGCGAAGGTCCGGGACGCACAGCACGTTGCTCAAGTTGACGTTCTTCATGCTTCCATCAACATTGGTGGCAAACGTGACAGTTCCCTTTCCTTTTATTTCCGTTGATTTATTACTCGCTAAGTTAAGCTTACCGCACTTGAAGTCACATAATTCTGTGAATTCGCGTTGTTCTTTGCATAAGTGTGACATTGCACCACTGTCGACGCACCACTTTTCACCGAACGTGTTATTTTCCGTCCGTAAAGCCTCATGGGTCTCAGTAGAAAATTCCACGGCACACAAGCTCACATCTTCGGCGTTCTTCGCCTCTTGTCGAAAGTTTTCGCGTTTATTTTTACATTCGAAACCCTTATGACCGAATTCCCAGCACCGGTGACAACGAAACTTAAACTTGCCACTTTTAGCACTTCTTTCACTATTTCCGGCCGATTTTCCCTTGTTTGAATTCGAGCTCTAATTCGCGAACATCGCGTTCTGTGGCGCGCCACGAGTATCGTTTTTCCTAGCGTCACTTTCTTCGATTATTTTCACGCGAAGTGTTTCCGATGACGGTAGCTCATCACGAGATTCGATTGCACACCTGAAATTTTCAAAACAAGGGGATATGCTGTACAGAAGCATAATGGCTAACAAATCCTCGTTTATTTCCCTTTCCATCTCACTTAATTTGTCGACGTCGTCAAAAAATTTCCGAACGTGCTCGCGCGCGTCGTCACCGCCTTCCATCTTTTGAAGCATTAGCTGTTTCAGCAGGGTAGCTTTCGAGCTGGCCCCTTCGACTGATAAATGTTTTCCAGCTTTAACCACACTTCGCGAGACGTACTACACCCCTTCACTTGCTTTAGTTCCGAAGGATGTATCGACAAAATTAAGTCCGATTTTGCTTTGTTATCGTTCGTGATCCACGTACTCGCCTCGTTTTCCGTCGCGCTCGAAGCTGCCAGTTTCGGTTTTTGGCCATTAACGTAGCCCCACGCGTCGTTTTTTATCAGCAATGCTTCCATTTGCATCTTCCACGTATCATAATTTTCTTTGTTTAGAGACTCTATTCGCGCAAAATTTCCCGAAGCCATTTTTGCTTTGGTACCGCGAAGACGCGACGCGCCGATTTAACCTCTAAACGGAATTTGTCACACGCTTTCGTAGTTTCCACAAATCACCACTTATTCCAATAGACTGGGGCCCATAACCTGTGAGCAGGAGTGTGTTGGGTTGATCTGAACACTACAATGAAACACTACAATCACTGAACACTAGATTTAATGATACGGTTGGCAGAAGAGATACACACATGAGAATGCTAGGATTCGAATGAACGAGAAGATGGCGAGCGGAGGCGAGCCACATGAAAAGAAAGCGGAAGGCTTATACTCACTTTAGTAATAGGAGGCAGCACTATAAAGGCGACTAAGTATCGCCCGGTAAATTCAAAATAAACTCAACAGAAAATGTATAAAAACTGGGATCCAAAAGAATATGTTTCAGATTAAGTTTAATTCAAGCATTTCGTGCCCAAAGAATAAATATCCGAGCGTGAAGCACGAGGTAACCCATTATCGATCGTGGAGCGCGGGATCCGAGAGATGTGCGCCCCCGGCGTGCTTCTGTTGAATCTCGTGCGGATCTCAGTCGACCGTTAGGAAAAAAATATATCTGCTATACATTAGTAAATGCGTGTTTATTCGGTAATCATAGTCACAGAAGGCTAAATAAGAACCAGAAACGGGTATTTATAAACTTTTCCAAATTTGAAATTATATTTTGAAGGACCCGTGCAGAAATTTTGATGGGGTCCTGGTGGGGTTCTCGCCAGTTTGCCCTAGTTCTAGTGTGGTCCTGGTCTGGAAAGCTGAAAAGGACCCTACAAGGAACGTGACTCTTGAACTTGCAAACGCCCTATGTAGGACAAACTCGTCCGGCCCTTGGATGGGCCTGCTGCAGATTAGTAGCACCCACTACTGCTATACTCTAACCATATGACAAAAAGGTATTTAAAAAACAAATAATAATTGATTGCGAGTATTTTGACTTTGAATATGAATGGTCCTGTGTAGAGTGAATACATATATCACAATTTTAAATATTACATTACAAATAAAATTTCTAACGCTACGGGGTATCGAACCTACATCTATACCTAAATCTATCGCCTAGCAGTCGGGAGTGTTAACCATTGCGCTAAACTTACAAGTTGAAATTCTATGAAAAACCCATCCTCATAAGCTACAGCTCAAAATATTAAAACACCAAATTTTCAACTTTTGTTTTGTAATCAAATATATGTTATTATACGACGATATGTGAATGTGAAATATATGAACTGTTAACACGAATATCAATAAAATAATTTTTAAATAAATAATTTAAATCAATTACAATTTTTCTTTGTGTAATATTTCGTTATTTGGCAATTTATACTACTTTACAACTTTCTACAATGACAGAAAATGTGATTTTTTATGAACATTTACATTTTTTAATGACGGAACTTCGAAATTTGATCGTCAACTTTGACAATTTTTTAATAACACATTTTTTTCCACATTTTTTACCACGCTGAAAGCACCAGTTCCCGTAAGATCACTGAAGTTAAGCAGCGTTGGGCGCGGTTAGTACTTGGATGGGTGACCGTTCGGGGAATACTGCGTGGTGTTGGCCCGTCGTAGGTGTGGTGGACCCACACTGGCAGTATTTATCCGCCTAGAAACACTACCCGAATCGCGTAGTGAGGCAATGGACTTTCGAGTTCGAAATGCTAATCAATTTTTTTTTTTTTTTTTTTTCGTGTAAGTTTTGGTTGTTAGGTGTTTCAGACCATTTTACAATGTTTAAGATTGACGTAAAATGTAATTCTTTCTGAACATTTAAAATTTGACATAAAGATGGAACTTAGAATTTTTTTCTTAAAAAACAGGAAAAAAGTTGTTTTCGCGATAGTCTCTTAGATATTCACTAATTCAATAAATGTTTAGATTATACAATATCTGAAGTACGCTCTAAGTCAAAATGACATTCGCATTTCGCACGCAAGGTACTATGATAAAATATAGGTTATGTTTCTGAATTCGGCGTTGCCAAGTATTCCTGGAGACCTCCCGACTTAGGGTTTTCAAAAGAAAACCCCTCCAATTCCACTAAATGAAAACTTAACATACCATCTGTATCTCAATATTATTTTATTAATTTTTAACCAGAAAAGCGAGAAAATGTTTATAAGAAATGACAGAATACTTGTATATGGTTGCCTGGTTATCGCCACACTTGATTAAAATTTTTTGATTAAAAATAGAAAACCTGAAGAGGGCCTTGTCTAAACTCTACTTTAATTGGGGCTAAATAGGTCAATTCCTGCACGGGGAGCAGTATGGTTATAACGGTCGTTTTTAAATTTCGTACGCAGACGAGTTTTATTTTTAAAATACTATTTCTGTAAGAAGTCAACAGCAAATGTGACCTTCTAAATAAAGCTCTGTAAAAACTTATTCAGCATTTTTCCATATTTAAACTCTCTAAATATGAATTAGTGAAAAGGCTGAAACTTATTAGTTTAAACTTCAGTAAACATTGCTTCTAATTCAAGTAAGTTTCATGTGAATGAAATGAAAAAAAAATCATTTTTTGCAACACATGCACGAAAATGGCCACATTCCTTGTCCATAAAGCGTACGGAAATGTCCAGATTCCTCTACTGTGAGAGGAACGTGCGGGAATGTAACATTCCCGCACTGAATCATTTACGAGCGCTTGAGTTAGTTCGGGAATTAATATTCACACGGCATGTGGGGCCGTTTTTTTCAGTCGGGGGTCTTAGCCCCCCTAAACCCCCAGTGAGGGCTTCGCCCTCTGCACCCCTGCCAGGGCTGCGCCCTGGCCCCCGCGCCACGGAGCTCGATATCGTATTTTTCATTGCATTTTCATGCATTTTTGGCATGAATTTTGAATTTAAAATAGATCATATGGAAGGGATTATTAATTATTATAATAAATAAAACACAGAATTGGACATACCCATTGTGTGATAAATTTAATTTTTTCAAGGAAGAGGGAATTTTTATCCTAACCAATGAGAACGAGTTTCAACTATTTATTTTCAATTGAGATATGAACCCTTGGAAACATTCTTTCGTTCGCGTTGTCAGGGATGAATTGCATCCAGTGCAGAAATCTTGAAAGGGATCTAGTAGTGTTCTAGTAGGGGTCGCCCTTTCACAACCCTACCAAAAAAAAGTGACCCTGTCAGGTTCTAATGGGGGTATTTCTTCATTTAAACTAGATTTGATTGACATATTATTAGAATTGGTCTACTAATATGTAAATCTGATCTAGTATAAATAGGTCTCCAAATAATTCCTTTTACTTTACGTAACTTTACGTAACTGAAATTGTCATTTAGGTCGATTTAATCGTCACCGGGTATGAGAAAATAAACTGTGAACAATAGCGAGATAATTAATTAAAACTAAATTTTGCATGCATCATTACTCTTAATTACAAATTTTGATAAATCAGTGCATTTTTTGGTTCTAAATATAATTAAAAATTCAATAAAAGTATGAATGACTTATAATCACATTTTCTTCGTTCTAATGAAATATTTGTAAATTAGTTCGAGAGAAATGAAATTCGAAATATAGACAGACAAGCCTGCTAAATTCATCCGATTTTCAGTTGAAATAGGGCCAGTATAGCATTTCTGCAGAGTTTACAGAACTTTTTCATAATATACCAAATTTACAGTTATTTTCTTGTGAAATTCAGAGACTTTTTTTTATCATGTTCACATTCTGAAGTTTTTAACCTGATAACATGTTCAGTATACAGAAAAAATATCTGTAAATCTGTAATATTACTGTAAATTGTATAGACTCTACAGAAAATTCTGTGAATTCGCTATTGACGAATAGATATATTACTGTCCCGATTTTAATGTAGGAGCCATGTAAAATTAGAAGATTTCTTCCTTCGTAGATACGGTATCAGTTAATTTGACGCAATAATAGGGGAAGGCATTTTTTAATATAAATAAGCAAGGAAATTTTGTAATTCTTCACACGAGATGACTTTTTTAAAGATTATGTTTCTAAAAGTCTATTTTAACATTGGATAGAATGCAATATATAGACATTGTAGTTTGTTTGAGTTAAATTCTGAAAAGCAATTGTCTGCAGAACGAAGTATGTCGGGGACGTTAGCTTTTATTTCGGTTTCCCGGTGGCGGGGTCATGAAATAAAAGTGCGTAGTCTATCACGCACACAATCATTTTGAAACACGTGCATAGGTACCAGTGACTATGTCACTATGGTAACGATGGCAGCAGTAGCGGTGCGCCATGACTTTAGTGGCTATATTGATTATGTGAGCCAGGCGCCTTCTGGTCTGACGCCCTTGACTTCTATCCCGCTTTCTAGCTCCAGATGGGAGTGAAAGAGGCCGATAGAAGAAAATGCATGTGAAAGTCGGAAATTAAAGGGCAAGGGCGATTATGCATTTCAATTTCAAAATATAAGCAATGAGGTTAATATTTCCCAAAATTAGACACATGTGCGAAAATTTGTATTCGCCATCTGCTATACGGAGCAAAATGTATGTTTGACCTTAATTTCTTATTGTTTCAGGTTAACATATTTATGTTTAACTATAGAATAGCCATCTATAGAATATAGATGCTAAAGGTTAATTTCTGTGAATTTGGTTACAAATTTTTGAAATTTCCAAAATTCAAATTGGCGGATTGAATATGGCGGACAAAAATGGTATAAAATCCTGTGGCTTCAGAATGGGTTCTCGAGTGTTTTATTGTGGGTCGTCGATTACGAATCTGAAGTCAAAATTCCAAAATTTAAAATGGC
Organism: Andricus quercusramuli; assembly: GCA_932178445.1. Classification (NCBI taxonomy): domain Eukaryota; kingdom Metazoa; phylum Arthropoda; class Insecta; order Hymenoptera; family Cynipidae; genus Andricus; species Andricus quercusramuli. The sequence continues at coordinate 16,927 of CAKNXH010060511.1, forward strand.
AGATACAATATGATAGACAAAACATTTAAAAATAAGTCTCGAGGCTCCAAAATGCGTCCTCAGGGTTTTTTTTTGGGCCGCCGATTACGAATCTCAAGCCAAAATTCAGAATAGGGGATACAATACTTATTTTTAAATGTTTAGTCCGCCATGTTCGATACGTTATTTTGAATTTTTCAATTTTGACTTTAGATTCGTAATCAGCAAACCAAAAAACCCCGTAAACACATTTTGAAACCATGAGACTTATTTTCAAAAATTTTCCGCCATATTGTATCCGTCATTTCGAATTCTTTCAATTTAAAAAATTTGACTCCAAATTCGTAATCAACGACCCAAAAAACTCTGAAGACCCATTTTGAAGTCAAGGGAACAATTTTTTATTTTTTTAGTTGCCATATTGAATTCGCCATTTTGAATGTAGGAACTTTGACTTCAAATTCGTCATCAGCAACCCAAAAAACGCCAGAAACACCAATTTGAATCCAAAAGACATATTTTAAAATCTTTTGTCCGCCATATTGCATCCGCCATTTTTAATTTTTGAATTTTAACTTCAGATTCGTATTTAGCGACCCAAAAACCCATTAGGCGTTATACAGAGTAAAAACACTGTATTTTTTTTTATGTTTGTTTATTTATAAAATCCATTCCGTTAAAAAACAAAATGTTTTCAAGGTTTCTTAATGTAAAATGAAGTCCGACAATACCTCTAACTTGCTTTTTGTTCTTGTAATTTGTTAAAAACCATGTCAAAAATATTTAAAATCGAGGTCAAAAAGATGCAGAGCGTTCTTATACCTCGAAGAATTTTAGGAAGAAGAAACAGCACTTGCGTCAAACATTTCACTCCATCTAAACAATTTAAAGCATTGATATTGATATTTGGAAACAAATTATTTAAAAAATAACTGAATAAATGGAAACTTTGGATGTTTATGATAAGTCTATTAAAGGGACAGAAGGAGAACACGTCCCCGGTGTAGTTACATTTTTTTCAATTCGGAAAATTGTTGCTTGGTAATTTATTTATTTATTTTTGCATAGTTAATTTTAATCAGGAGTATTTTTAAGAATATGTTCTTATTTGTATGATTGTAAAGAACACTAAGACCGGGAATTTTTTCAAATTTCGACATTTTTTAGTTATTTTTTTAATAAAATATTTACTTAAATTTTTTGTGTAATTCTTTAAGTAGAAAGTTTTCTATTTATATTTTTGTAAAGAACACTAAGACTGGGAGTTTTTTTCAAATTTTTTAATTTTTCAGTTCTATTGCCTTTTTAGCTGTCTTCGATTTTCGACTGACGTTTTTGCTTTACATATAAACAAACATCAATAGATGAATAAAGTGACTTTTATGAAAGATTGTCATTGAATGACCTTAAAAAAGTTATTTTGCATTTTAAGACTATATTACCTGCACCGAGTCATCGTAAACTATTATTATTTATAAGAGGTCGTAGATTGATGCGGAAAGACCTCATAAAAAAAAAAATTGATTAGCATTTCGAACTCGAAAGTTCATTGCCTCACTACCCGATTCGGGTAGTGTTTCTAGGTGGATAAATACTACCAGTGTGGGTCCACCACACCCACGACGGGTCAACACCACGCAGTATTCCCCGAACGGTCACCCATCCAAGTACTAACCGCGCCCAACACTGCTTAACTTCAGTGTCATATTCTTACAGGGATATTCTTAGTTATATGTATTCTTGATGAAGTAAGCGAAATTCTTAATTTAAGAGTATCTTCTAAACAAAGGGAGAAAATATTCTTAAAATGAGAATTTGAGTGGGTAATGTAGAAATGCGCAAAGGAAAATGCACAAAGGAAAATGCGCCTTGCTTTATTCAATGATTTCTTTTAATGTTTTGTGCAACGTGCTTTTCGATCAGTTTTAACCAATTCTGAGGATAAATCGCGTGCGCACATCCATCACATTCTCTTCACAGAAAATGTTAGAGTGAGAAAGGTCTGATGTCAAATTGAGGTGGAATACCAGTGTGCCACACCAAGGCATTCATTCGTTGACGTGTGACACCAAACTTTTCTCACTTTAACGTTCAATGCGAAGAGAAAGAGATAGAGTTAGAGATGTGCACATGCGATTCATCCTCAGAATTGGTTGCATTTCTTCGAGCCCGTGACTTATTATTTATACAATTAGTGTGACAGATTTCAAATGCAACTATTCTTAAACTTAGTGGGGATTTCTCACAATTAGACAAGAATATATATTCTTAAGGTAAGAGGGCCTCCATCGTACATTAAGAATATATTCTTATCGCCTATTTAAGTTGCGAATATTCGTAAACTTAGTGGGAAATTCTTGAAATTAGAATATCGTTTTTTCGGTGTAAGGGGCATTATTTCTCAACTGCCCCAACTTTAAAAGTCATGTTCTTTGATTTTCTTCAAATTCGGGGAATATGTTCACCTACCCGATAGTACTTAATCGACAAATTTATAGACCACAAAAACCACCCCCCTCCAAGTGATGGGGGTGACATTTTCAACCCCAACGCCTGCACGGGTATTTTCAAAAGCTTGTAACTTCCTTTCTATTTTAGCGATTTAAAATTTTTATCAGGGTTTTCGAAAGGTTATTTATTACTCTTTTCTTCTATTTTATTAACGAAAAAAACTAAACAAAATTTAAGCATTTTTTAAACAATTCAATTGTTTATTTAACTTTTTTAGCAACTTGGGGTATTTTTATTTTTTTTTTAATAGTCTTAAAAGGAAGCTTGACCTTTTGGCTTCAAAAAAGGTCCGAAGCAAAAAAATGGTCCAGTGAACAGTTTCCGAGATATAGGCCCCGATGTGAAGGCAGTCCTAATGCTCGTGCTCAGACGCAATCCTTTAGTAGTCCACATACTAGTTTTCAAGTCTAACATTCTTTCAACGCATTCATGTTCATTCAGAATGACATTAAATCAGCTAATAAACATTTTAGAATGTTTGTCGGCGGTTCAGAGTAAGTTTATATTATTTATTATTTGTTATAAACAAATAAAAAATGCAAACTACCCTTTTCAGAAGTGATGTTGATTTTTCTCAGTATGAATGATTCCTTACTATTACAGTTCGTCAGTTTACGATAATTATTGATTATTAATGAATATTCCATGAATAAGTGCACAATTCAACCGTTGTTAACATATAAAAAGTGCTTTTTCAAATGAATCAACTACAGAAAAATCATTAATTAACGCCTGTCGTCAGCCTACGATCTGTAAAATCATAGTTTCCAGAGTCTACCACGTGGAGGTGGCAGTGCGATTTTAGACTCCTTCGGGGTGCTTAATTTAAGTGTGTCCCCTCGCCTCTCACTATTCGGGGTGTTTAATTTTCATGAATCCTCTTGCCTCTCACCACACAGTGCTTTTTAATTGGTTCGCCTTTTCTTCTCACCATTTTTCTTACTGCTTTTCTTTTCTTTTGAAGTACTCTCCCTATTCAAGGTACGTTTAGGTTTAGGAAAAATGTCACTCTTCTCTTCATAGGAAAATCGTTTAAGGTTCAGCTGTCCCTTATCATTAGGGGTGAAAGCATGGTACTTGAGAGTACCAGGTATTGTGACAGACTTACTGAATCGATCTGCTAATTCCACTGTCATTGCTGAATGATCATCCTTAGAACTGAAGAGTACAACTGTTTCCTTTAAATTTTCTCTGGCCCATTTATATAAATCATGAGCACTTAGAATCTGCTTATCTGCTGGACGCTGCAAGCTGGCTCTTGATGCAAGTCGCTTTAAATTTCCTCCGATTCCATCGCATGGTCCTTTTCCATGCGCAGTTGGATGGAAAGTCCAGTCTGCTGGAATTT
>CAKNXH010060511.1:20864-52924 GCA_932178445.1 Andricus quercusramuli
ATCTGTGACGTAATGAATCTTTACAAGTTGAAAATGCTTCTTAAGATATTCAATAATTAATTTTTGACAGAGATAAACAGCAACCGTGTCATGGTGTAAGTTATCGGAAATGATCGCCATGCTCACATGTTTTAATTCATTTTCCTCTTTGTAGTAGATAACTACTGTGAAAATGGATGCCTGATTATTATTCCAGTGAGAAGACTGGATAGCATTTTGAAAAACGTAAGCATAATTTTCCGCGAAATCAAACATGATTAAGAAAACTCCAACCAATAGAGTTATTTTGAGATTTTTGATGAACGATGCTTGCATCTTCGCATAAAACTCATGAGATTTTAAGTTTACAAGTTTTTCGCAGAGTTGTTCTATGAAGATATCGGTCTCAGCTACTTCAGTTACCAGATTGCTCCTATCTGTTTGTTGCCAAATTTGATATTTTAACTCAATGACGCAGTTCTCATCCAGAAGTTCAGTCAGGTGTTCCTTCAGGATATCAATGCCAGGACAATTTTCGCATTCGCTGAAATGACATGCAGGACTTGGATTAGTGCACATCATTAATTTTAAACAGTCGTGATAATCAATAAGTTTTCTATCTGAGTCTTCAGTCAGATGCTTTATATCAATTGCATCTAACATGAGATGCACATTTTCGTGATAAACACACACACAAACTGTGTGGGTACCACTTCCTCCGGCTAGAACGCAATGTCGAGGCCTAAGTTGTGCAAATTTTGAGAACCCAATTTTTATTTCCTCATTCTCTATTTTGAAACGGTCGTATAACTCTGACAGGTTGCCCAAGATAAGTCGTTTTTGCACATGCTCGCGAGTACCGTCTTCCTTTTTTATGGATACAAAATCCTTCTTCCCCGGCATTAATCGACTGTTCTCGTCATCTTCATAAAAACTAATCACTACTACTTCAATTCCTGGTGGCAGTTTTCTTCCTGGCTTGAGTCCAGGCAAAGCGAGTATTCCATGTTTTTGAAATAATTGGTCAGCTTTCCGGGCTTGACGTTCCGTTGCACCAAATTCTTCCATTACCTTTCTACGACTCCATGATTTAGGAGCAAGTGTGAGTAATGTTGTTTTTTCGTCACCATCAGTACTCACCTTAAATTTTTGTATAATTTGTTGAAGAGTTTCTAGACCTGCTTTGTGATTTTGATCTCTACAACCACTATGTTCTATCGGAACAAATAGAAAATCTGGATCATCGCTGATTTCTTTTTCTATACAGTTGTCATCGACCTCACTGCCATAAACAACTTCTTCCATGCTGGATTCATTTGGAGGCACTTGTGAACTCAATTTCTTAAATTCTTTTCTACAAGGCTGGCAAATTTTAGCGTTGCTCGGCAATTGGGGAAATTTTAACCTCTGACTTACCGATAAACATCTTAAGTCTGGTGTTTTCCAATGCTTTTCCTTGCCAAAAGGATTGGCACAAAAATGATCCCAAGTTATTTTCGTTGACATTATTAATCATGAATTTTATTTGTAATCTTTTATTTTAAATGATATATTTCCAAACAAGATAAAGTCCAAAAGAACGAAAGACCGTGCGTTGCAACAGTAATACCGAAATACCATGTAGATACTTGAATAAGACTCAGAGGAATATCCTTTTGGGTCAAAAGAATGCGTTTTGAAACAAATGAATTTTCCTCTCATATAATTGAAGGTTGAGAAGATTTTCATTTGTCTCAAAAAGAATCTTTTTGCAGCAAACACTATCCATTTGCGACAAACTTCACCTAATCTTGCAGCCAAATAAGTATGTTTGTATAAAGGAGATGTTCAGTTGGTTCAAAACAATACAGGCAAGAGGACGATACTTTTCTTTCTTGACAACTTTTTTTCTGAGTGAAGTCGAAACATAATTGAGCGATTGCGCGCAATAACAGCCTACTTGTATTTTTCGAAGTCACTTGTTTTTCACTTGTTTTTTGTACATAACTTCATGAAGAACAAATGAAAAACAAGTGACTTCTGAAAATAGAAGTAGGCTGTCATTACATCCAACCGCTCAATATCTTAACGTTTAGCTATGGTACCAGATTCATGAAAAATAGATCATTAAGCCATTGTGGAATTTTCAACTTGATGTAAATCAGCAATAACTAGTAGCCAGAACAACGAAAAAAGAATAAAAATTCTTTCTCCAGAGTTTTGGCTTCAGAATAAGTTAAAAAATTGGAAAACAAGTTATTAATAGAAATTCACCTAAATTTACAAAATCAAGGCCGAGTCTACGCGTTATAAGAGTTTCTAGGCACATATTCAGAAAAAAATTCGTTCATAAAATGAAATTTTTGGACGACTGTGTATAAAAAATTAATTAATATCGTGAACTGACAAACTGTAATAGTAAGGAATCATTCATACTGACAAAAATCAACATTACTTCTGAAAAGAGTAGTTTGCATTTTTTATTTGTTCATAACAAATAATAAATAATATAAACTTACTCTGAACCGCCGACAAACATTCTAAAATGTTTATTAGCTGATTTAATGTCATTCTGAATGAACATGAATGCGTTGAAAGAATGTTAGACTTGAAAACTAGTATGTGGACTACTAAAGGATTGCGTCTGAGCACGAGCATTAGGACTGCCTTCACATCGGGGCCTATATCTCGGAAACTATTCACTGGACCATTTTTTTGCTTAGGACCTTTTTTGAAGCCAAAAGGGCAAGCTTCCTTTTAAGACTATTTAAAAAAAAATAAAAATACCCCAAATTGCTAAAAAAGTTAAATAAACAATTGAATTGCTTAAAAATGGCTTAAATTTTGTTTAGTTTTTTTCGTTAATAAAATAGAAGAAAAGAGTAAGAAATAACCTTTCGAAAACCCTAATAAAAATTTTAAATCGCTAAAATAGAAAGGAAGTTACAAGCTTTTGAAAATACCCGTGCAGGCGTTGGGGTTGAAAATGTCACCCCCATCACTTGGAGAGGGGTGGTTTTTGTGGTCTATAAATTTGTCGATTAAGTACTATTGGGTAGGTGAACATATGCCCCGAATTTAAAGAAAATCAAAGAACATGACTTTTAAAGTTGGGGCAGTTGAGAAATAATGCCCCATAAATTCCAATATTAATATTCAGAAAACCATATTCAATTGAAACAAATCCTCCAGTATCAACAAATATTGTTCGATAATGTGTGATTGGTCGATTAGCGCCGAGAAATAAGACACCCAGTCACATACTCTTTTTAGAATTTTTATTTCGTGTAAATATCGAAAAGCTGAAGAGGAAGTATAAAATCGTTTACAGGAACCCCCCCCCCCCCCCCTCCTCCCATCGATTTGTTCGTTTTCCGGAAAAAGAAAATCCTTAATTTTTTTCAACCCTAACCCGTGCCCAGGCTCTTGAAATTAAAATGCGGCTTCAAATGAGAAACAACCAGTTACCGAAAAAATGGAAAAATGTACTTGTTAGAAATTTTTGCAACACCCACCTCAAAAGTTGCAAGCTGCACTTGCCCACTTACGTAGGCTGGTACAACACTATTGAGGTATAGAGATGTAACCTATGTCATAATTTAGGGCTTACTTAGGGCTAAATTGAGCCCCTGTTCCCAAATTCAGGGCCCTATTATTTTTCGTAAAACTTAGTGTTTGCGCTAGCTTAACGTTAAGCTAGCCGAACATTGCTGTGGAGCATACTAAAACTGATTTTAGAGGAAATTCACCTCATACAATAATTTGGGGCTCATTTAGGGCTTTGGAAATATGATAGTCAGAATTAAAAAAAAAATTTCAAACAATTTTTGTTTAAACAATCCCACTAAAAATCAATTAAACAAATTTCTTTTTAGGCCCTACGATAGGGTCATTTTCGGCTCCCTGAATATGATATTTGAACTTTGAAAAAAATTGTTTAAACAAATTAACCGATTTTTTTCATTTTTCTTGCTTAATGTCAGGCACATTCAAGGCTCCTGAAATATCGCCGACCGAAATTTGTGCGATTTTTTCTTTGCTCTTTTTTTGCTATATATGGTGTTGTGCCACCTTAACGTTATAAAAAATACATGAAGAAAATCATAAAACCCATTCTTTTTACTCGCATAATTTAGCGCTCATTAAGCACTAATTTAGGACCATAGTCCCAAATTTAGGGCTCTAATATTTTTTTAAAATGGTGTTTGCGCTAGCTCAACGTCACGCTGGCCGAACATTGCTGGAAAATGTACTAAAAGTGATTTGAAAAAAAATTCACCCCACGCAATAATTTAGGGCTCATTTAGGGCTCTGGGAATATGATAATCAAAAATTTAAAAGAATGTTCAATCAATTTTTGTTTAAACAATCTTACCAATAATGAATTAAACAAATTTCTTTTCTTACCCTCCGGGCCTACGTTAATAGGGGTCGGTGGGGAGTTGTGGGCCGTGGGGAGTCGTGGGCCACCTTAATCTCCGCCATGTTGTGGGTGGTAGGACTGCTTGAACCACTGCCAAAAGACTCTCTTTGTGTGAGCCAACTTTGTAAACTCGACTCATAGTCTCAACACGCGTAGTTAGTATTTTGACATTGTTGATTAAAGAAATCAAAATAAAAGTTGTTGGACAACTCAAGTGGTTGATATTCGAAGTCCTGTTCTGCAGCAGATTTCAAAGGCACGTTATTGCAAAATATTCCTTGAGCAATTGGCTTCAAATTCAATCAAACAATTTCGGTAAAACATTCATTGTGTGTATGGCAATTCGGTCATTTCGTAAATGTCGGCTGTGGGGAGTTGTGGTCCACCATTAGTGGGGAGTCGTGGGCCAAACGTTCTTAACGCGTATTTCAATTTTTTAAGTGAAACTTCTTTTCTCTTGTTCTGAAAAGACTTTTGGATTATCTGTAAGGGCACAATGCCAACAATTTTAAATCGGAACAACACAGTTCACTGCAACATGTGCGATCGTGCTGTGCACTTACGTGCCAACATGGAGGCCGGATATTACACTTGCATACATTGTGAATCAGAATAATTTTTTTCTTAACCTTTTTAAAATCATTAATTTTTATTTACTGCAACTTTAATAAACATAAACTACTGAAATATGCCTTTTTTTATTTTTTGTCATGGCCCACAACTCCCCACCAAAATCACAAATATCGATTTTTATAAGATTTACGTCATCCTAAATTTTTTTCACGCATTAACGAATTTTATTTATTGTGATCTCCAGTTGATGTAGTGACAAGTTCACTACAAATACCAGTTCATACATTGATTATATGTCTTGAAAACAAAGCGTGGCCCACAACTCCCCACTCTCCCCTACTCATTTAGGGCTCCCCGAACATGATATTTGAAATTTAAGGAAAATTGTTTAAAGAATTATTGTTAAAATATATATTTTTTAAATTATGATGTTAAAGTTTTTTGTCTACTGGTCGTTTCAATATTTTCATATAATATTGATACTTAGATTATGAAAAAAATGCTCTCTAGCTCCGGTGGGATTCGAACACCACGTCATTCAGATTTCCGGTCTGATGCTCTTGATGCTATAATCATGCAAGCATAAGGAATGACATCGACATTCTACTTGTAAGGATTGTGAAGAAAATTATCTCGATTCTCCGTAGCTTAGTGGTCAAGAGCATCAGACCGGAAATCTGAATGACGCGGTGTTCGAATCCCACTGGAGCTAGAGAGAATTTTTTTCACAATTTGAGTATCAATTTTTTATGAAACTATTGAAACGACCAGTAGACAAAAAACGTTAACATCATAATTAATTAATAGTAATGATTAATAATTATTACGTATGACCCTGGTCAAGAAAATTAACATCAAAAAATTTAAATATTTTTTTGTTATTTGGATTATCATGTTTCCAGAGCCTTAAATGAGCCCTAAATTATTGTATGAGGTGAATTTTCTGTAAAATCATGTTTAGTATTTACGTTTTATAGCAATGTTCGGCTAGCTTAACGTTAAACTGGCGCAAACCCAATTTTTTTTAAATATTGTAGCCCTAAATTTGGGACTACGGGCCCAAATTAGTCCTTAATGAGCCCTCAATTATGTGAGTAGAAATAATGAGTCTTATGATTTTCTTCACGTATTTTTCTAAACGTTAAGGTGGCACAACACCATATGTGTATAACAAAAAAAAAGATCAAAGTAAAAATTGCACGACTTTCGGTAGACGATATTTCAGGAACCTCAAATAAGCCTGAGATTATGCAAGGAAAATGAAAAAAAAAATTTTGGTTAATTTGAAAAGAAATTTGTCTTATTCATTTTTAGTAGGATTGTTCAAACAAAACAACATGATTGTTTTGTAGCTTGAACATTTTTTTCAAAATTTTGATTCTCATATTCCCAGAGCCCTAAATGAGCCCAAAATTGTTGTGCGTGGTGAATTTCCCTCAAAATTCGGCCAGCTTAACGTTAAGTTAGCGCAGACACCATTACAAAAAATATAGGAGCCCTAAATTTGGGACTAGGGGCTCAAATCAGCCCTAAATGAGCCCCAAATTATGAAATGGGTTACATCTCTATACCACAATATTGTTGTGCCACCTTAACATACCTGAACTTTCAAGATGAGGTACCGGCAATAATGTTCTGTGCCGGTACCTGTAAAAGAAAATATTTCCTGCATACCGAAGAGACCGTCAAGCATTTCAAAGTAAGGACATGTGATTTAGCAGTTATTCTGTCATATTTCGGCTTTTGAGACTTTATATGGAACGTTTTACGTATATGTATATCGCACTTTATCGTCGATTAGCGAATCAAGAATTATGAGTAACGATTCATGGGAGCAGGAAGGGACCCCTTTGACTGGTCACAGAAATAATGTTGGTCAACCCCCTACCCTTTTCTAACGCTCGTGAGGCGGGAAAGCATTCCTTTGTCTGGTCACAGAAATAATGTGGGTCAAACCCCTCCTCCTTTCTAAAATCTCGTGGTGGCGGGAAGGCACCCCTTTGACTGGTTACAGAAATAATGTTGGTCAACCCCCTACCCTTTTCTAACGCTCGTGAGGCGGGAAGGCATCCCTTTGTCTGGTCACGGAAATAATGCTGGTCAAACCCCTCCTCCTTTCCAACGTCTCGTGGTGGCGGAAAGATACCCCTTTGACTGGTCACAGAAATAATGTTGGGCAAACCCCTACCCCTTTCCAACGTTTTGTGGGCGCGGGAAGACACATATTTGATTGGCCACAGTAATAATGTTGGTCACATCCCTACTCCTTTCCAACTTTTCGTGGGGGGCAGAAAGGCACTCTTTTGACTGGTCACAGAAATAATGTTGGTCAAACCTCTACCCCTTTTCAACGCCTCTTTTGGGGCGGGAAGGCACCCGTGTGACTAGACATGAGATTTTGAATTTGATTTTAGTCTGATTCAGAATTCTTGAATTTCAAAGATTTATTGGTCCTAAAAGAAAATTCTCTACTATACAAATTTTCTTCCATGCATTTTTTTCCACAAACTACTCATTTATGAGTTATGCGCAAAAAACTAAGCGCGCGAGTACGTTTCGCACTACACGCTAAAACATCCCCTCCATTCCTGGAGCTGATTACTCATCACCTATGGCCTGTACAGCAAAAGTGTATAGGACCTTTTTTATTGGAAATTCTATTTAAAATATTTCACCTACATTTATTTTTGGCCTCCGACACACCCTTTCGTATATAAAAGCCAAAAACCAGCGCTACTACCCGTCTAAGGGATGTTTTTCGAGCCTAGGGGTGTATGCGGCGCCGATCCGACAAGGTGGGTAAACGTGGAAGTACTACCATGCCCAAACAATGTATAACCTATGCCAGAATTAAGGACTCATTTAAGGCTCATTAAATACCCAGAAGCCAAATTTTGGGCTCTGCATTTAAAAAAAAATGCATGGCACTGCCAGCTTTACGTTAAGCTAGCAGTACCATTCATTTTCTTTTTAAAATGGAGAGCCCAAAATTTGGCTTTTAAGTATTAAATGAACCTTAAATGAGCCCTTAATTCTGCGTAGGGCATACTCTGTTTGTGGACAGTACAAGAAAAGCATAAACTGCTGATATATTTCATTCTCATTTTAATGTCAAATTCCCTTACGGGGTGGTTTTTGAATTTCAGGGGTCGTTTTTAAAAAAGTTTTTTATTTCTTGGGACAACTAAAAAATGTTTCAAACAGATGCAATACCTTTTCTTGCACTTTGTGAGCACTTTTGGGTAAGGGGTAGTTTTCGGATGTTAAGGGATGGTTTTGTAAAATTGATTTTGGGGTCGTTGGAGAGCCTAAAATGAGCCTTCAATTTTGATGTACTCACTTTTTTAATTAGTGCATGCTTATGTTTTAGGGTAGTTTTTTTGTGATAGGGGTTGTGTTTGTAAAATTGCACCGGGGGTCATTCAATAGCCCTAAATGATCCTTCAATTCCTGTGAAAGAAAAAAGTCGATTTAAGAAATATTTCTACCATGGTACTGCTAGCTTTACGTAAAGCTGGCAGTACCATGCATTTTTTCAAAAAAATGCAGACCCCAAAATTTGGCTTTTGGGTATTAAATGAGCCTTAAATGAGCCCTTAATTCTGGCATAGGTTATACATTGTTTGGGCATGGTGTTACTTCCAGGTTTACCCACCTTACTAAAAACGTTGCCCGTCGGATCGGCGCCGCATACACCCCTAGCCTCGAAAAACATCCCTTAGACGGGTAGTAGCGCTGGTTTTTGGCTTTTATATACGAAAGGGTGCGTCGGAGGCCAAAAATAAATGAAGGTGAAATATTTTAAATAGAATTTCCAATAAAGAAAGGTCCTATAAACTTTTGCTGTACAGGCCATAGGTGATGAGTAATCAGCTCCAGGAATGGAGGGGATATTTTAGCGTGTGGCGCGAAATATACTCGCGTTATTAGTTTTCGGCCGTAATTCATAAATGAGTAGTTTGTGGACAAAAATGCATGGAAAAAAATTTGTATAGTAGAGAATTGTCTTTCAGGACCAATAAATCTTTGAAATTCAAGAATTCTGAATCAGACTAAAATCAAATTCAAAATCTCATTTAACGTCCAATAATCAAGTCAATATATAGAATTCCGGAAAATAAAACAAGAATTCAACGATAAAATTTGGACAACCACCACAAAATGCTCCTATTGCAATTCTTAAAAAACAAAATAAAAAAATTTGTTTCGTTGGACAAAAAATAAAAAAGTGGAAAGAAAAATGAGAAGGGATGGCAGTATATAATAAGCAGCGTAATATTAATCGAGACTTCAGAAACATCGCAAAAAGATCCATGTGAGAATAATCCAGTTTTGCGTTCTGCCGAAATATTTAACTTCAAGACAAAATGCCTCGTTTGTGGAGAAAATTGGGACCCAGCAGCATGTTACGTACTTTAAGTCTTGAAGATACCCGAGTCGAAATATAGACCCTACTTTGACGCTCTTCACGCTGTCATTTGTAGGGGCTAAGATTTTAAAGTAGAAGCTATTCCAATGCGATTTTTGCCCCTACTTTGGCGCTCTAATGGGCTCAAATTTCCAAATCTTCCACTTGGAGCATCAAAATAGGGGCTCAGTTTTTGCTTCTACTTTAATGCTCCACATTCTACCTTCCTGGACAAAATAATAGTACATTGTGCGCCAAGGAACTTAAGTCGGTCATTATACGCCGCGTGCGCGTTTGCAATACAAGTCGTAGACGAGCGCGAGGCGGAGACGAGTATTGCAAACACACAAGGCGTAATGACCGACGTAGTTCCATGGTGCACATTATACTTTATACACCAAGGGCATGATTTGCAATTTTTTTGCCCTCGATTATCATGTATCACAGGGGAGGTCTGACGTGGCGAGTCGAATCGGTACAATTCACTTTTAGCGCCGGTTAACAAGATTTTTACTGAGCCCGTTGATATTTGCTTGTCTCAAAATTTTTGAAAAATATGAAAATTTTGGATATTTTTGAAAATTTGAAATTTTTTGGGGGATTTGTGTAATTTTTTAAAATATCCATAATTTTCAAAAATTTCTTGAATTTTCAAAAATTTCCAAAAATTTCAAAAATTTTCAAAATTTTAAAGATTTTGAAAATTTTGAAAATTTTCAAAAATTTGAAAAATTTTCAAAAATTTGGAAAATTTTCAAAAATTTTCAAAAATTTCAAAAAATTTTTAAATTTGCAAAAATTGTAAAAAATTATCCAATCCCCACCATCACCCCCCCAAACTAACTCACCCCCGAGGCCTTTCTGTACCTCCCCCTTTATCTGTAGGTTTATCATGTACGATAAGTATTTCTTCAATGCTCCAATGATACGCGGATTATAATGGATGGTGGATAGTGGTGGGAGCAGTACAATAATGGCCCCATTATTGTACAGTACAATAATGAGGCCATTATTATACTGCTCCCACCACTGACCCATAAAGGGCTACTTAAGTTCCTGAAAACAGGCACGTAATACGCCCGAATCATGCCTGCGGCGTATAAAATTATTTACGAAAGATTAACAAGAGTAGAGTATGACGAAAACAGCGACATTTGCGCAATATTTTAAGTTATTTTGCATAATCATTCAACAACAATTTCTTACTGAGCATTGAAAACAACGTGTATCTAATATTGAATAAATGAATATACAACATAATTTGGGTTTTTTCATTCGTCAACAGATCCTAAGTTTTATGGAACTTAAATGAAAACTACTATTTGTTGTTAAATGAAGATGCAAAATGTTATGAAATATGTACACAATGTCACAGTGTCCTCGACTCACTCAACTTTTGTTATCTTTCGTCAATTAATATGTTTTCCGTGCACTTTTATATTCCTTTCGCTGATGAGTTATAAAACCTTTTTTCCTTATAATTTTTGTATTAGAATCTTTTAAAATATAACGAAGTAATTATTGATATCACAAAATGGACAATTATAAACCTGTAACAGTGTGTTTCAAAAATGAACGAAGTTCTATAATGAAGTAAAACATATTAGGATATAAATATCGAAGTACACATATTATAGAACAGCATAAGTTTTATTATCCTGCTCGTTTTCCTTGTTTTGCGATTCCACTTGTACTAATGCTGGTTTTTCGCCTTCGGAACCCATATAAATATGAACTTATTAATTATTTTTATTGTTTAATCACATATACGTAGAAGACGTTTATACATTTTAATATTCTTTCAAAATAATGAATTTGTAATAATCTTAAGAAGATAATTATTACTACTACAATAGTACTAAGTGACAATATTAAGTTGGGTTAAGGCCCCATTAACTAAAAATGTTACTGTGCTGTATTGTTAATAAAAAATATAGAATAAAAATAAAATCTGGATTTAAATCACAATTATGTTAATTTTTGGCCATGACCTCTATAACTTTTGACCTAATGAAGATATTCATTATTTTCTTTCATTTCGAAAAGTGTTTATCGTCTTCTTTCAAAATGCGATAGAGAATTGAAAAAAGGTTCAAAATTAACAAAAAGGCAGCGATTTTTATCAAACAATTAAAAATCGATTTTCTCAAAAAACCCACATTTAAATATATGCCAATTTTTTTTTTTAAGCTCGTGCTTTGGTAATAGTTTAGCTCGCAAGGTGCTTATAAAATGCCTTTCATCTATTAGCAGAAAATTTGAAAACCATTCAGAAGAATAAAAAGTGTGGGGCTTGCAAGAAAATCTTTTTCATTCGTTTCTTCGAATTTGAAAAACATGAAAAAATACATTTTCTGGAAAACCACACTTTTTCTATTTTTCCAAAAAATTTTGGAAAGTTTCCAATCATAGAAGAAAGGCATCTTATAAGCATCATGCCAGCAGACTTACAAGATATCTTCATTATCAAAGTAAAAGTTTAAAAAATGGCAAAAAATTCAAAGTGAGTTTTTTGAGAAAATCGATCTTTCATTTTTCAAGAAAGAACCCTTTTGTTAATTTTAAACCTTTTTTCAATGTTCTGTCGCGCTTTGGCAGAAGACGATGAACACTCAATTAGGTCAAAAGTTCTAGAGGTTTGAAGAAAAAATTGAGTTTTTGCTCAAAATTCAAGCACAAAATTCAAATACGCCTAACTTTTTGGGATTGTTTTTTTGCAAATCGGAAAAATACGTATCGCCTAATAACCTCCGAAGAACAACATATTTCCTCCCAAGAGATTCTGCGATTCCAAATGCAGAACCCTGACTAATTTAAAATGGAGTCGGTCGCCTAAAGAATAAAGTTAAATAGTTTCAGAATCGAATAGGAAAAAATAAATGACATAATAGGGTACAATTTTGAAAATAAATACCATTAAAGAAAATTTAAATGGCGGGATATTTAAAAAAAAAATTATTGAAATAAGTTGTAAAAATTTAAATATTCTCAATATTATTTATTGTGGTATTGGAATGAAAACATTATGAATTATTTTTAACAAATTCTGTAAATAAGTAATGGAAGTTAATAGAAATAAAATTATCTTTTGAGGGTTTTGCAAAAAAAATAAGTAACTAATTATGAAATAATATGTATACAAAGTATTTTTTGGTTGAATTAAATGCAAGTAAGTTAGATTTCGAGTCATTATTATGAAAAAATGTAATTATATAGTACAATGTAAAGTAAAGTGATCTATTTACCGGCAATAGCTAGCACTTTTGCTTCCAACTGAATTGTTTTTTTTCTTCCATATCATTTGACTTTAAAAGAGCTACTCAGCCTACTTCTCTACTTTCCTTCGGAATCAATGATAAGTGAATGACATCTTGTTTTTTATCATCTATCCACCAGACCAGCGCAAACTTCTTTTCTCTTGGAGCCATTTCAGATATTATTATTTTAATATTAATCACGAAAACAAAGATATTTTCTTCAACTATAACCAATAAAATTGACATTTCTACAAACTGCAGTGCTCGAGCTGGGAGGAAACAACGAAGTATTTGTTACGCGAGCGCAAGCGTCAAGGCAGCGACGCCATATTTGAGCGTGAAAATTTAAAATTTCAGTTACTATATGTGAACTGCAAAGAGAGCGAAGTCAATAAATCAAAGTTAATAATACGTCAAAGCTGTTAGATTCCTGGTATAATTATATCGGAGAAATGTTCATTTCCTTATTTCTAACCCTGTGTGTACTTTCGGAACCATCGTCGTTAAAAACCGCCCAATCAGACAAACGGCACCTGGTGCCGACTGTAGCAAAAGAAAATATATATGAAGATAATAGCAAAGATAACATTATACAGTTATAGGTACGTGGTAGTCGCTATCCTATCTATTTCATAAAAGAAGTTCCTCTACAGAGTAAAAAATATATAAGAGCAATTCCATGTCAAATCATCTGAAGAATTTCAGCCGTTGTTAATAGTTTTGATGAAAATTCTAGTATCCTTCCTCTTAGATGTTGCAAGGAAAAAACCCAAAATAATTGTTTAAAAAATCCAAAAACTTAGGAAATATTCAAAATTAAAATGTTTGGTCTTTTTTTCTTTAACTTTCATAACTTTGGTGATTTTAATTATATTAAGGTATATTTTTTCAATTATTCGTAATAGGACGCAGTTTTAGAAATATATTTTTTTAACTGCGTCCTATTACGAATAATTGAAAAAAATGACCTTGATGTCACTAAAATCACGAAAGTTTTAAAAATTTTAGAAAAGAGGACCAAAATTTTCAATTTTGAATATCCCTCAAGTTTTTGGATTAAGAAAAAAATTATTCTAGCGTTTTTCTTTCAACACCTTGAAGAACGTATCACAAGAATTTTCATCTGAATTACTAACAATAGCTGAAATCCTTGAGATGATTTGACATGGAATTGCTTATGATTACGATATTTTTTAAGAAATGTGAAGAGATCGACTTTTGAGGTTAGAACATTCATTCAAGACCCTCCATTCAACTTAACAAATTTTAAAATTACAATTCACAACAAAGATAAATATTATGAAAAAGAAAAGATAAAACATTAGTGTTGAGCCAATTTTCCTCTGGAATGGATGTCTTGATATCATATCAAACTTTGTATTTGATTTTTGTTAACAAAAATTATTGTAAAATGTTATACAGAGATTAAGAAGTGTTTATCGAGGAGTTAAAAAAATATTTTTGAAATTTAGAGATTGAGAAGTGTCTAAGGAGGAGTTAAAAATATACAAAAAGTTCCAGAGCGTTAAAAGAGAACTTAAAAATTCTGTGAAGATTATAGAGCTTCAAAGGAGACGTTAATAAAACTCAAGAACGTAGAGACAAGCGCTGCAATGTAGGGGTTAAGATTTATGTAGAAGCAAAATAGAATGAAAATATCTTCAAGAGCGGCTAAGTAGGAGCTAGTAGAATAAGAAGCTTCAACGTATAAGCAATACTTCCACTTAGAGCATCAAAGTAGGGCCTATATTTCGACTCGGGTAAGGTTTTAATGCATGCTACAAACCGGAAGGACGAATGGAGTGAGCAAGTTTCAAGACGGATAAACAGCGTATCATGCCTTGTAGCAGGAGATGCTCGTTACCATCAAAAATGTTATGTTACATTTACAAACATTCCATCCTTAACTAACAAAAGATGAAGACCTCAAGGTGAAAATTTGATGCCTGCATTCGGTGAAAGAAAAAGCATTAGAAGGAACATTATTCACTACTTATGAGGACCAGGTAATGTTTGCGAAAACTCGAGCCAAACCAACAATTTTTTGCTTCCGCGGATCGGGATTTAAAGTCATAAACAGTTGGTATACAAGTCCATCAGGTAACGAACAAGAAGAACGTATGAGAATTGTGACAGCAGCGGGACATATAGTATCAGAAGATATTCGAAGCATTCCATATAGCATAAGAGATTACCCAGATGTCAAGGAATATATGTGTGAAGCAAATGTTCCAGTTGTATCCACATTGCGTGAATTTTTAGATACAATTATCGTAGAGGGTAAAAAATTGATATTGAAAAATTGCAAAAAATTATATAGCCATGGGTCATTCTTTAACTGTAGCAACCAAACCTCGCTCATTTATTTCTTGCCAATTACTTTCTCTGTCGGTATTTTTATTTAGAAATTTGGCGTCAAAAAATATTGTAAATGCAGTTGCAGCTTTGGGTTTCTGCTCAAGCTACCATTTTTTCAGTATATTTTTGAAAACGCGGATTACAATATAAAAAACTTAACTGGCAAAGGTACGCTTCATTCCATGGGTGGAATAAAATGCATAAACTTTGGCAAACGAGGTTATAGATCAAGAAATTTGCAAAGTGCGAAGAGTCCTTTATCTAACGAGATCGTAAGTATCGGTCGAATCCCAATACAAATAATGTCTAAAATTTGATCAACAAAAGAAGATAAGTTTTATTCCAAGTAATATTATCAGCCAAAGATGAGTGGAATAGGCCTACAAGGGAGACCACAATGAAAAAAAAGCTCCAAAAACTCTACCTCAGGGGTGATGTGGAAATGAGATCCCAGTGCTTGTACGTGCACTTTAAATAAAATTAAGTATGACTTTAGAAATTGATGCAATGCTAAAGATATATTTGTCCTAAAAGGAAATTTCCTGCTCTACAAATTTTCTTGGATGCATTTTTGTCCAAAAACTACCTGTTTATGAGTTATGGGGCGAAAACGAAGCGCGCGAGTACATTTCACGCCACACGCCAAAACATCGCCCCCACTCCTGGAGCTAATTACGTATCACCTATTGGCTGTAAAGCAAAAGTATATAAGACCCTTTTTATTGCAAATCCTATTCTAAACATTTTCACCTTCATTCATTTTTATCCTCCGCCGCACCCTTTCGTATATAATAGCCAAAAACCAGCGCTACCACCCGTCTGAGGGATGTTTTTCGAGGCTAGGGGTGTATGCGGCGCCGATCCGATGGGGAGCAATCCTAGTATTCATTTCTAATGCCATCAGGGATATGATCATGAAGAAAAAAAAACTTTATCTTTTTTCTGGAAAAAGTCTAATTTCCCCGGCATACACTGCCACTTTTTTCACAAAAATTGTTTTCAACCATTTTTTTCACACAATTTTTTGTTTCAAAATTTTTTTTCAGCATGATTTGTTTACAAAATTAAAAAATCTTTTGTTTGAAGATTCTGTTAAGACTTAAATTTCGGAAGAGCGTATTGTCGAGGGATGAAATCCGTTGCTTGCACTCTAATAGCATGCTAAAGAATACTTGTTAATAAAGCCCTTTAAGGTGATCTTTCCGAAAAGGGAGGACTGGCATGATGAAAAGTAGAAAAGCAATTTATTTACAACGGGAGGACTCGTCTGGTATACAGACGGCTCTAAGGACTCCCCTGGCTCTGGAGCTGGAGTACTTGGGATGAAACCCAGTGCGGAGATAACAATCGCACTGAGCTAATTCCCTAGCGTATTTCAAGGTGAAATCGTGGCTATGAAGTCATGCCTAGAGGAACTTCGTAAACATGGGTTTTTTATTAACCAAATTTATATATTCTGCGATAGTCAAGCTTCTTGGAGAGCTTTCCAATCGGAAGAGTATACATTCAGACTTGTCTGGAGTTGCCTTCAAGAGCTTCTCTTAGAGTTCGGAAAAAAACTGGGCCAACTTGATCTGGGTTCCTGGACATGAGAACATTGAATGTAACGAGAAAGCAGATATACTTGCAAAAATCGGACTACAAAAGCCCTAAACGGTCTTGAACCATACTGTGGAGCTTCATATGCTTCGTCTAATCATGCCATCGAAAAGTGGCTCTTTGAGAAACACTCGAGGTATTGTATCGACAACGATCCTCGACGTCGAAAGTGCGGTTTCCGCTAGGAGATAGCACATCACATTCTCTGCGACTGTGGTGTGCTTGTAAGCCTTAGATTGAAGCATTTTGGTAATCATTTCTGCGAACCAAATGATTTTGTAGTCATCCCCTATACGGCAATAAATGCCTATATGGCGGAATCCGGCTTCATCAGAGAGGATTAGATTAAGGGTATAGTACAAAGGTTACATTAGATAACCTCAGTGCTGAGTATTCTCGAGTCTTAGGGTATTCAGCATACGAAAGTTAGGAAAAGCCTACCAACAGCCTTCTCTACAAGACTCAGATTGGTTCTGAAGTGTTCTCCCAACTGGGAAAATAAAATATTAGCGCAATCTTGAAAGGTTAATCAGAACTATCCGTGTACAAATGATGAAGCACCGAATGCACCACAATAATTCGGCGATTGAAAGGGTACTCACAAGTTATACAGCTGCGAGACTAATTTAACAGCAAGGGAGATGTTGCGCTTTCCAATACTATCTGCAAAGCGATTACACGCCATTGAATTTGTCCTCAGAGGAAGCCTTGAATATCGGAGTAGGAACCATAGAGAAGTTATTATCGCAAGCACGTGTTACATCCAGACGTGGTTAACCGGTGCTGATTATGTGGATATACCAACGAATCCATCGAGCACATTATTGATGGTTGTCGCGTAATGGCTCAGAGAGAATATACGCACAGACACAATGATGTGGCGGGCATTATACATCAACAACTTGTCCTGAACCTAGGACTCATAAGAGAATGGATGCCTTTCAATAGATACATCCCAGTGCTCGTATTAGAAAATGAAGATTTCATCTCATGTTGCGATGTTGGGGTTAAGTTCCCGCCTCGCACGGATTTTTTTCAAATTTTTCCCATTGCCTCTTGTATAAGAAATAATGCTCGAAACTTGACTCTTCTTAAATGTGCCTGAAATTACGAAATTTTTTCTTACAATTTTCAGTCTTCAAAGCACACCAATTTTTTTACATTACCTTCTTCAAGCTCATTTACGTGGCACACTTTCAGCTTTCAAATAACTATTTACTTATTACTCTAGGATTTTTTTGCTGAGTTATTAAGCTTCAAAGGCAGATGCCTATCATTTTTGTGCCGATAGTAGATACTTCTAGAAAATGACAGTTTTAATCTTTTTATGAAAAATTTTATATGCCTGCAGTTTTTCAGACAGACAGGTTACAATTTTCTTATTTAAAAATTAGTTATTACAAAATTTCAAGTTTCATCGGTTGTAAAATTTTAATTCTCAGCAGATGTCAACTGTTTGGTCCTAACCCAGCTACCTGATTCCTGGAAATGGCAGGCCCTGCCAGTGGGGTCCATAGTTTATAGATTTCGGAGTATAATGGACAATAAAATTCACAAACGAAAATTGATTCAACGTTTTGGGGTGTTCACTGTGGATGGCTTTTTGTCTTCATTGCGTTCATAATTCGTATATGGTTTCTGCTCTGATGTTCAAGGCTTCCTCTGAGGACAAATTCAATGGCGTGTAATCGAGATCCGCTTTACAGATAGTATTGGGAAGCGCAACATCTCGTTTGCTGTTAAATTAGTCTCGCAACTGTATAACTTGTGACTCACACAATTTCTTGATATCTAAAGCGCCCCTACTCCTATATGTCGTGGTAAAACTACCCTTTCAATCGCCGAATTCTTTTGGTGCATTCGGTGCTTCATCATTTGTACACGTATAGTTCTGAGTAACCTTTCAAGATTGCGCTAATCTTGTTTTCCCAGTTGGGAGAACTCTTCAGAACCAATCTGAGTCTTGTAGAGAAGGCTGTTGGTAGGCTTTTCCTAACTTTCGTATGCTGAATACTCTAAGACTCGAGAATCCTTAGCACTGAGGTTATCTAATGCAACCTTTGTACTGTACAAAATCATCATTTGGTTCGCAGAAATGATTACCAAAATGCTTCAATCTAAGGCTTACAAACACATCACAGTTGCAGAGAATGTGATGTGCTATCTCCTAGCGGAAACCGCACTTTCGACATCGAGGATCGTTGTCGATCTTCATGTTAGTGAGGTGCTTCTTTAAGCGACAATGGACCATGAGCATTGCAACCAGTATGCTCACCTGTTTTCTTGCCATGTTTATGAGTTTTTTTAGACTTTCCTAAACATGGTTCTTTGATAAACGTTTTAGACTGTTTGATACCTTCAGCCATCTTCCAATACCTCGCGTGTTCCTCGAATAGCCAATTTTCGATTACAAGATTAGGCCATGAATTTTAACGGCCACAGTATGGTGCAGGTACGTTCAGGGCTTTTGTAGCCCGCTTTTTCCAAGCATATCTGCGTTCTCGTTACCTTCAATGTTTTCATGTCCAAGAATCCACATTAAGTTGACCCAGTTTTTTCCGGATACTACAAGAAGCTCTTGCAGGTAACTCCAGATAACCAGACAAGTCTATATGTAAACTCTTCCGATTGGAGAGCTCTCAAAAAAGCTTGACTATCGCAGAATATGTAAAGATGGTCATTAAAAAACCCACGTTTACGAGTCCTCCCTTTTCGGGAAGATCATCTTAAAGGGCTTCATGAACGAGTATTCTTTCAGCATCCTATTAGAGTGCATGCAACGGATTCCATCCCCTGACAATACACTCTTCCAAAATAGATCTAAGATGGACTCTAAGGCCGCTGTTGGGGGTTTTCTCATTGATAGAGTAATTTCTAGACAAAAGACCATCAACCTTTCCGTCATTAGTAGAAAGACTACCAAGATATACGTACATATCAACGGGTTTTAGCACGATTCTAGTTCGATTTTTTGGTAATTCAGTCGACCTGGAGTTTACGCTATTGAACTTATCGTACAATATTTTCAACATCACTCCCTTAGAAGAATGTATAGGACTAAGTTTTACAATAATTTAACTCATTAATTATTTTTTAATGTTTTGCACTTTTTATTTAGAATATTCGATTTTTTGGTCATTTATTCAACCTGAAGCCTACACTATTAAGTCGACTAGTTCAAAATTGTCAGTAAATTTTTGTTCAGTTTCTTTTTTTTAATTTAGGTTTATCAGTACACTGGGACCTGGAATTAGTTACCTTGGATTTACTATATTCCTAGAACAGATCTCCCCGCAATTTCGTGGTGAGAGAGGAGCTGGCGGGTTCAAGAGAGGCTTGCTTAACAATGCGTGATCACCAGCAGCGTAGCGACAAAGGAGCAGTGCGCGGGTACTCAATCGCGTATTCACGTTATTTTATGTATTCCGAATGGAAATGGTTCACACGGCTCTGACTGTTTATGTTTGGAGGCCCTGAAAATAGCATCAAGGCCAGTGCAAGGCAAGCCCGAAACCGTAATTCAATCCAGGTTCTCGTGTCCCAATGGGAAATTTAAAACTGGCGCAGCATTTGGTCAGTACTGGCCAGAGTTCGACAGCATTGGCGTGGTGATGGTAGCCAATACTGGCGTCGATGTGGCGTAACCTTGGAGTGATAACGCTGGCTAGTACTGATTACCAACTTCGGGGCTGTACTAAAATACTGTACCTGGCGAATTGACCTGGAAAAACGGCCTTACCGGCTAAACGAACTCCTTTATACCTGCCAACCCATGTTCCCGGAATCCGCTTTCGCATTACTTCATGAACAAGGGTTATAGGCATACTACGCCGTGCTTCGGCGTCCCGCTGTTTGCCAACCTTGTCTTTTCTTCTTCATCTCCTCACAACCCAACCAAGCTGCACGCATCGTCCTCAGTGGTGTGGTGGTACCACGACCCGGGCTCATCGGCCTTCGGTATCTGGATTGGGTGTAGTCAGCTATTTGCGTCGTTCATCTGGCTTCTTCGCAGAGGCGGCCTCCCTGAACGACGCGCACCACATTGTACCCGGCAGATGGTTGGTCCGGGTTTTCTCTTCTTTAGTGGCGCAGAGGTAGCACTGCGGCGTACTTTCGCACGCCGCAGCCCTATGACTCTCCTTGCCGCACCTCCAGCAGGCCTGAGTCCTGTCTGGACCCCTGCATCCTGCCGCCCCATTGCCAAAGCCCAGGCAGCGGTACCACCTAACGGACTCCGTCTTCTTCCGCACACGACAGGACACCCACCCCACTTTGAGGTGTCCCGTGCGGAGAAGTCTTGCCGCCAGCTCCTCCCTCATCTCGACAAAGGCCTTCAGATAACCTCTGAAGGTGATTTCGAACCTCAGCCTCCACTTCTTCTAGCTCCGTTGTCGTGTCGAGTTCCAAGAACTCGACTTCAATGCGGGGAACGAGCTCGCGCACGTTTCCCTCGACACCGACCGCTTCCCTTATGGCCGCTGACAGCTTGAATCTGCCATCCGCTACCGGCCCCACCTCTACGAGAATCTCTCCATGCCGGGTTTGTCTGACACCCTTGATTTTGACACCAAGGGTGTCAGGCTTGACCTTCTTTTTCAGGTCTTTGAGGACCTCGGCGTAGCTCGATCCCTCGGCCCGTCTTATCAAGACCGCCTCGGGTCGAGCTTTCCTTTTTGACTCCTTCCTCTTCATGGGTGCGGATGCAGAAGCGATCCCCTCCACATCCTCACCCTTCAGAGTCGAGGACGCCACAATGTTAGTGCGGGTCCTCTGTTTCTTAGTTAGGGTATAAGTACTAGCGAAGTACTGGAAGTAATTATTACCACTTTACGGCAAATGAGTACTGCCAAAGAAGCCGGAAGAGTGATAAAAATAATAATGATGCAACTTTACTTTCAGACATGACGAGGTATTTTATCGGATTGAAAAAATTTGATTGAATTAAAGTAAGTTTAAATTGTTAAATGCATAAACTGAATATATATTCATACATATTTCAATTCTTAGAGAAGAAAATAAAAAGAATTTTCATTTTGAAGACGTAAACATTCTAAATGACACAAAAATTCATATCAAAAATTATTTTGCTGTAAAATATTTAAAAAATGTATCTGTCTGAATCCCTGAGGAACACTAAGAAAGGAAAAACGTTTAACACATTTAAACTAACACCTATTTCTTTACAATTGGTGTTATTTTAATTATTTGACACATTCATGATGTCAGCCCTTTTCCATACCTATGAAGCGGAGCTAAAGCTCTGCTTTTAACGGACTGAAAAGTGACGTCCGTCATTTATTATTTATGCCGTTTCTTATAGTCTGTTCTACGCTAGTACCATGCCAGTACCCCTCCGAGGTCCGGTTAAAAAACATCGGACAACAGTTCGCCTTTTTTTTAAATTTGCACGACACCAGTATCGTGCCACTACTCCGCCCGTGCCCGGCACAAAGTCGTGAGATAATAGTTTGCCGTTCTTATAGTCTCTACTACACCAGTATCATACCAGTACTCCGCCGAGATCCGGCAAAAAGCATGGGACAACAGTTTGCCTTCTGTTAAAATTTGTACGACACCAGCAGTTATTGCGTCATTGCTCCGCCCAGGTCCGGCAGAAGATCGTGAGACAACGGTTCGCCGTTTTATGTAGACTGTACTGTGCCAGTATCGTGCCAGTACCCTGCCAAGATCCGGCGCATATCCGTGAGACAGTGGGTAACTATTTGTTACAGTCAGTTCTGTGGATCTGTGCCCTAGACTGTGCCATTGTCGTGTCACCATTGGGCTTGAAGTTGGCATTAGCCCGTACAACCAGGGTTGATTTTTGTTTAATGCTGCACAGGAACTGTACTGGGTCAATACTAGTCTGCCGATATTGAAACTTTGATTGGCACAGTGCAGATCCAGTGTCAATATCCGTACTACGCCAGGATTGGCTAGCCAAGTGTTTGAACGTTGGTCTTGGTGCGCTACCGCGCCAGTTGTAAGCATCGGCCCAAGTCTGTAATTTCCTATTGGGTAGGGCGCGTGTTTTTTGTATCTCGCTCTTCGCGCTCTATCATATATTTACCTCGCGCTTCGCGTTTGGCTTTTTTCGATTTTTCGATTAAAAAGGAAGTAAATTTCCTCAAGGTTCTGGTTTAACTCACTGAAAATGCTACCAAACAATCGAAAATTCCATTTCTGGTCAAACAGTGGTTGTTTTATTCACAAACAACTATATTTAAAAAAATAGTATGAACAGAAATTATTCTTTTTTTTATGTGAACAATTTTGCGTACGAATAAACTTTTCTTATCTTCTGTAGTTCTTCCGAAAAATGAAATCTTTTACTTTTCATAGTATTTTTCACATATAAAACGAAAGATATGTAACTCATCAAAAAACATTATCAAAAAAATTTGTTTATCTTCTTTATTGAACAATTTTGCTTCTGAACATTTTTTTTATCTTGTACTAGACTGACAGTAAATCTTTCTGCTGAGGAATCAGTGAATATCGATCAGAATTTCAGTGACTTTCCACCAAGGTCGTAGCCAGACAAATTTTTCGGGGGGTGGGGGGGGGGATGCAGCGGCACACAGGAGAGTATATGTAGGGGAAACCACCCTACAGTAGATAATGATTTACAGTAGATAATCCTAATTTACTGGAAAACTGGCAAAAAATGTTCATTATGTTTGTTAGTATAACATTTCAGCAAGGATACTATATTTCCTGACGAAGTTTCATTGAAATTTTATCATTGATTAATGTATGAGAGCTTAAATTAATTTTTAACCTGAAAAAAAAATTTTCGCCTCTTTATTATTCATACTTTTTACATTAATGAAACATTTTTGTTGCATGTTTATACATTAGAATCCACGCTTAAAGTTTAATGAACAATATTCATTGATACAAAGCGTCTTTTCTTCATTATTCATAAATATTTGAGGACTTTTTATTGGACATTACATTTTCCAACAGTAAATAACCAAAAGTAGTTAATCTCTAAATTGCGAAAACTTTTGCTTCCAAAATTGGCAGCTCTGCGACTGTCTCGCAGTTGTATTAAGTTAAGGGTTATGTTTGTTTGTTTATTTTTTTCGTGAAGTTTTTATATTTGAGTTATTGTATATAATAAACCAAGAAAATAATGTAATTATTAGGTATGTAAAAATGCTGCTCTTTTGTTTCATTACAAGTCAGGTTAAATGGTATGAAGATCAAACATCTCATACCATTCGTACCAATCTCACGGAATATCAGAGATGAAAAAAATGCAAAAATTTAAGCTTTTTTGATTTTTGTAAAATAATCATAGTTTCAACTATTATTTACTCAATAAACTTATTTTAGTTATAATTATACTAATGATACATTATAATTATCGAGAATTGAGTATTCTGTCATGTCCAGGAGCAATGGCAGAAGCGATTATCTATTGATGGATAGATGTGTCAAAAATCGTACCCTTGAGCGGGTTTAATAAAAATGTTTAATACAGCTAATTGACTGATTTTGTGATATTTTTTTCTATAAGAATATGCAATTGAATATACATAAGCTTTATTTCGGAAACAACATTTTTCTTTATTTTTTAAACTGATGCAGTTAAATGTTGTTGAAATGTTTCCTATCTACTGTAGGGTGATTTCCCCTATATTATGTACATGTTTCAAGAATTTTGGAGGGTGGTGTCAAACTCTGGTCATCCTACCCTTAATACAGCCTTGCTTTCCACTGATTTCCAGTCGATTATGATTGCTGAGAATTGTATAAAATGAGTCGCTGATTCTTAATGAAATTCCAGTGATTCAAATTCAGAGAACTAGATATCAATAATATTTCATTGATTTATATTTATAGAGTGTGAACATAGAATGTAAAAACTTTAAAATGAAATATCCAATTTTCAAGATTGAAACATTGAAAGTTGAAACTTCTTGAAATGTAATCTATTGAACAATGATTATTATCAATCGAAAAAGTTTAATGTAATTAACAGTGCCCAATTGTAATTTAAAAATTGGTTGATTTCACACTGAAGCATTGAATATTCATATTGAACAAATTTCAAATTAGAAACTTATAAAATGCCACATATCAGATTAAAAACAGTGAGTTGTTATCAATTGTAAAGATTTAAAGAATTTTGATTAAAAACTGTTCAAATTTTAGATTATTCACTTTCAAAAACTCAGTAAGTTAAATTTTCGCTATTTAGATCAGTAATTCAGGGTTTCACTGATAAACCAGTGACTTTTCGTATTGTTCACTGTGAACTCCGTTCGATCAAACGCAGAAGTCAATTAATTCAGTGAACTGTTGCAGATTATGTCAAGACGTGTTGTCACCTCATTGTCAATCGTGCTTCGCAAGTGATGTTCTAAATCGTTTAATTTGTTCCGATAAAGGTCAATAAATCATTACTGTATTTCTGGAAAAAGTGTATTTATATTATCATTATTAAAATGTATCCCGTATGGTCCGTATGATTGTATCCTAAAAGAGAATGGAGTACTATATTATTGTTCAGCTGGGTTATTCTACAAACTAGGTCCTAGGAGTCTCATTTTGGCCTCTTTATTCCTTTGCAACAGGTGTTACTGCTGATATTAAGATAATAGCACCAGGTTTATTGGTGATTTCGCCTCTGTTCAGCATTACGATCGTTCTAAACAGTAATTACGGGAGTACGACTTGGATTGCGGCAAGTACGTACTTACTACAAAAGCGGCTATATAAAGATACTTGCAGAAAAAATGTTTCATAATTATTCTGCAAGAGGGCCACCCAACCCTGCTGCATTTCAAAGACTTTGATAAAGATACTTACTTGTATTTAGTACTTGGAATGGAAGTTTCTATAATGTGTCTCCTGAGGGTGTACTTTTTTTTAATTTCTTGTACCTCTTGTGGGATGCGGACCTCAAGTTTAAGGTTTGTTGCGAACCACCAAGAACAAGGGATTTTAAGTACTTAGAGAATAGAGAGGTATCGGCGCTACGACTTTTCGGAGATGAACAGCTCCATGATAGGCTAGTGGAATAACCTGGAATGGAAGCTTCTATTGTGTCCCCTAAGGGTTTACATTTTTCTTGTATCTCTTCCCTATTCCTTTACACACCTCCCACACACTTACTTGGTGGTGAGAGGGGGACCTTGAGTTTAAGGTGGGTTCCAAACCACCAAGAGCAACAGCCTTAAGTACTTAGAGAACCTTTTTCTTTAGAGGTACCGGTCCCACGACTCTCCGGAGATGAAAAACTCCCTTGCTAGGCAAGTGTTCACCGCATGGGCCACCGAGGCTCTTCCAGAGTGCGAGGCGGGAATTGAACCCGCAAGCCGACGGAGTGGGTCCAAAGCCTACGCCTTAACCCCCACGACCATCGCCCCACTTCCATGATAGGCTAGTGTTTACCACGTATGCCGCCAAGGCCCTTCCATAGTGCGTGGCGAGAATCAAACCCGCAAGCCGGCTTTTTATTTTAACATTTGAAAATAATGATAATTTATTATTGTGAGGAACACACATGTTTCACTTTTGTGAGCACTAAAATTAATACATAGTCTACTGCATCGCTTTTGTGATTAAAAGGTTTCCCTTTAAAACTTTCAAGGATTAGCTATGCTTTTGATGACGGAACATCTACTTTTTTTCTCAAAACTGTCTGTTTCCATAAATTAATATGAACTTACCGCTTGAATCTGTTGGCATTTTTTCTCTCGAGCATCAGCTTAACTCTCGCTTACCAATGTTTGGCATTTATTATAGGTACACTTCTTGCAATTCCGGGTGATGTCGTAGGGTATTAGATAAACATCTCTGTATCTGTCAAAATTTATTTTACTTAACCAGGCGATCTTGGCTGCTGAGTTAACATAGAAAGGCAGACAAACTCATTCACGTTAAAAATATTAATTCCTTTAATAATAAAATTTTATCTTACTAATATTTTTCCCCATTAATTAAAGGGACGGCTCGAAGAATGGGAAGTGCGCTCGAGCGCTGAGGAAACAATTGCCATTACTGCATAGGTTGTGTATGAAAAATGTTGAAAATTTTACAAACTTACCTCAAAGATATCTTGTGATATACAAAACGAAATAATATGCTGCTTGTGCAGATTTATTCTTTAATCCCTACGGAACAACTTTCTCACTGGAAGTTCTCTGAGAATCAACGATTTGTACCTTTTTTTAAAAATGTAAACACGGGCTAACGGGACAAGCGGGAGTTGTCGGGAGATTGCATAACGTTCAGGGGCGATCGAGTGCACGTCCCGTTCTTCGATCCGTCCCTTCAATTACGTTGCATTGATTTTCTTTAATTGGCGTCGATTACACGAATTATCCGAATTGAAAGCGCTTCTAAGATTTCAAAATATTACTTCAAATTGATAGCTCCTATAGTCCCTAGTGGTATGATACTCGTATAAAATATACTTGTGTATTTATCGATGAATATGATTAAAAGCAAGTTTTCACGTGGAGAGAAGCGTGAAAATAAGGGTTCTATTGCAAGGTAATTGAAATGAGCATGCTTTCACTTCACCCACGAGCAGGACGTACTCTTATTATTTTTGTCACGTTGAAACAACTTTTCGCGGAAAGGACGACGTTACGCCCGTTACGGTAACCTCGTAAGATAAAGACTCGCGCCAGAAGGAATAGAACGCGAACCTGGGGAAAAATTTATCGCCGACACTTTTCTTGGCGCATACGTGCTTCAAGTCTCCAGCTCGACCGCATATATGTAAGGACGGGTCGTCGACAGAGAAAAAATCTTTCCTGTTCAGGGCTGTACCAATAATGAAGGTAACAGTGTTGACCTCGGGGGTCAGCCGACACACCCTCGCAATATACCGCTTCTACACTACTCCGCCTCCTCGACTTCTCCCTTTCTCTTCCTCCTGTTCCACCTTTTCCTTTTATTTCGACCTCCCTTTTCTCTCATAATATGCTTAAAACACCATAGGTACTGTATTCTGTAAGGTATATCTTATGTCTGTGGTGTAGATCGCGTACTCCGTACTGCAAGACGTGTACAGCTGAATCCACGATTGGCTTGCACCCCGCAATCTGCATTCCTCATACCTGATCTATGCGCCCCTCTTCCACTTGTCACGCATCCCAGGAAATTATTTTCTCTTGCTACAATTATTGCATTATTATTTTGCATATCGGAGTGCGTACAAATTTTGTAGCTCAACTCATAAACAAAAAAGGTTAAATGAATTAACACGTTTCACATTGTAGAGAAGATGATCTATACTTTTTATATTTAAGGGTGTTCTGTATGATTTACAGAAATTTCTCTCTAAGATTAAAAAAATATTCCCTTAAAACAACAAAAAAACCTATGAAGATATAATTCTTTTAAATTAACAACGCGAATTCGCAAAGCTGAAGACACAGTCTAATATTGATATTGAAATCCAAAAACCCTCGAACAAATTAAGGCAAATCCACTCCTGTTATTAACAAAACACTGAAAACTGCAAACACTTTTTTACAAGTCCGCGTCGATTCTTCGTTTCGATAAGAGATATCGTCAATATGCGTATATGGGCATATCCACGTAAAGTGTCATTTTCTCTAAAAAAAAAGTCGAAAACAAATCTTAAGGCACACATTTCAAACTTTTTTCGTACATTCTATATACATGTAGAAAGGCATTTCTCAGCTTGGTCAATATCTTTGCGCATGCGCGCAGTTAGCACAAAATATTGAAATTAATAAATCCATAAAATAAATTTAATGAATGATACTTTATGAATGGAAGGTGAAAGAAGGTTTTTTCTTCTTTTTTAATGCTCAGGATACTTTCCAGTAGTGTGTTAATGCCTTCTTCTTGATTTAGAATATACTGGGTGTTTTTTTTTAACTTAAGACATCGAAATATCTCAAAAAATACGTATCCAATGACAAAAATATCCGTGATAAAAACTTTTCATTTTCGAGGGGGAAAAGCGACTTTGAAAAATTCACTCCGATCCCGAAAAAAACCCCCCCCCTCCCCCCGGGGGGGGGGGTAAAGTATTTTCGACAGATCTAAGTAGACAGTGTCTACCATGGCGGTATGAAGGAAAATTTCACGTAAGGCGGGTAATTTCAAACCCAAAGGAATCCTCATTCTCTAAATATTATTAAATATGCAAAATTATACCACATAATATTATGAATAAATGAATATTATGAATGGATCAATCATAAATCTCTGATATTACTCACTCAAAATGTATTGGAAATTATATTAAGATGTATCGCGAAAAATTTACTTTCAATAAAGTAAGCAAATGAAATGATATTTAACGTTTCATTCAATTTTCGTATTGTAATTTGGTTAAAAATTGTATCAAATATATTTTTTCATTATTAAAAAACTATTTTTAATTCAATACTTTCAAGAAAAATTAAAAATATTGTTTTGAGCTCTTCTCCAATTCAATTTGTTAGAAAAGGGTTAACTTATTATAATAATGACAGATTTACTTGTCAAAATTTGATATAAAATTGATTTGTATATTTCATTTCAAATAATATGATGTTAGTTTGTGAAAAACTTTGGGACTTTTGAATAGAACAACCTTTCTGTCCAAAATTTTTTTTCAGACGAGTAATTCGATGGAAAGAAGTAATATTTTTCCAATATTTGACAATTTTTTGTAATATTTCAAAAAATTTTGAATTCTTGAAAAAAAGTTCCAGACAAAAGTTATTCCTTTCAGTAAAACGGAACTTTTTTGCAAAACAACATTTTTTTGTTGACGTGTAACTTTTGAAGAAAATCCATTTATGCAGAAATTTTGACTTTGATTTTCACGAAATACACCGGATTTTTGAGGCACATAATTTTCCTTGTGGGCACGTTTTTTGGCCACCAAAATACAGCAAAGTCAGCAAAAACTTTGATCCTATCTTGATGCGCGCGATTTTCACAGCTGCTGGCGCTGGAGTAAACATTTTCGCTGAAATTTTGGAGTGGACATTTTAGCCTTAAATTGGGCATAACTTTTGCGCGCACTGCGATATTAACTTTATTCATGGTAAACTTCTTCACCCCAACATACTGCTTAATTTCCGTTAGCATAGAAGAGTGTGCTTCAAGTATTCTTGGAGTAAAGTACGATGATGGAGTGGACATTTTTTCGCCAAATTCAAAATTTTCGTTATTTGAATGTA
The DNA here is from genome assembly GCA_932178445.1 of Andricus quercusramuli. Taxonomy (NCBI): domain Eukaryota; kingdom Metazoa; phylum Arthropoda; class Insecta; order Hymenoptera; family Cynipidae; genus Andricus; species Andricus quercusramuli. Next base: position 50,610 of record CAKNXH010060511.1, read on the forward strand.
TGATACTTCGATAATTTTAGAAGCACATCTTTTTCCTTCATATGGCGTCTACTGGCCACCAAAATCTAATAAAAAATCGAACGATTTTTGGCCTGGGTAGTTGCGCGCACTTTCCACAACTACAGACCTTGCAGCGGACATTTGAATTGTAAAAGCCGTGACACGACTTCGAGGTTTTCTTGCTGAGTTCTAAATCGAAGGACAATATTAAATCCGTGAAATTTCAGTAGCCTATACTCCACTGAACTAGCATTATTTTTCTCAGAATTTTCAAACATTGCGCGGAAAAGCTGCGAGCATGCAAAACATTCAATTTGTAGCTAGTGACAAATATTACACAGGTATATTTTTGGGATTTTTCCCAACTATTATATGTTGTATCTTCTTAGAAGGGTTTCTTTCATGACTGTAAGCTTTCGTTTCCATTTCAGGAAGTCTGTCTGTCTGTAAATTTGTATGCAATACAACTTGTATTTTTAGTGTTGTTTTGCGTATAATATCACGGTGACAGAAAAATGGCACTTTTCGTGGAAGCGCCCATATAGAAGTTGATGTTTATGGGATAAAATAAGCTTTCAAATGAGCCTTGGCTGACCAAGCGACGCACGTAATAAATTTTCAATCTTATAAAAAAAGAATGTAACCACTTTCCCTTTGCAGATCCTTAAAGCGGCAGGCCTGCTGAATATTAAAGGATTTCTTTAGTATCAAAAATTCAAAATTAGCAGGCTGGGGGGAGTCGATTTTTCTATTTAAACCATCATATTTGTAACAGTTGCACTCTTAGTTAATTTTTATTTAGTGAATCTGCTAAAGAATAGTGCGCTTCTTCAAGAAAAAGTGTTGGTCAGATTGGGACGGGTACAGCTGTGCACGGAGCAACTGTGCACCTCGATGGCCGGTGGTAGAACTTTTCACGTTGTGGGCCACTGGTATAAATATGCACCATTCCACCTGTGCGCGTCTAAATGTCAACGTGCATAGTTGGAAGTGTCTCTACTGTGCACGTCTCAATTAATACGATTAGATTTTTCACTTACAAGTCCACGTGTACAGAAAGTACCCTTCGAACTGTGCACGTATCAGTTAATACTATCCGATTATCAACTCACAAGTCCACGTGCACAGGTTGTACCCTTCCAACTGTGCACATCTCAAATAATATGGTCAGATTTTCAAGTCACAAATCCACATGCACATATTGTACCCTTCCAAACGTAAACAACTCAATTACTACGATCAAATTTTCCACTTACAAGTCAACGTGTGCAGATCGTACCCTCCCAACGGTGCACGACTACATTAATACTATCAGATTTTTCACTTAGAAGTCCACGTGCACAGATGGTACCCTTTCAACTGTGCACGTCCAAATTAATACGATTAGATTTTTCACGTACAAGGCCACGTGCACAGAAGGTACCCTCCCAACTGTGCACGTCTCAGCTAAAACGATAAGATTTTCAACTCGCAAGTTGACGTGCAGAGATTGTACCCTCGTAACCAGGCACGTCTCAATTACTACGAATTAGAATTTCATCTTACAAGTCCACGTGCACAGATGGTACCCTATCAAGTGTGCACGTCTCAGATAATACGACCAGATTTTCAACTCACAACTCCACTTATACACATGGAAACCTCCCAAGTGTGCATGTCTCAAATAATACAGTTAGATTATCATCTCATAAGTCCACGTGCGCAGATAGTAACCCACTCAACTGTGCACGTCTCACCATCGGTGCACGTGGACTTGTGAGTTGGTAATTTTATTAATTTTTATTAATGGAAAAATACGCAGTCGGGAGTCTTCAATTTGTGCATGTGCACAGTTGGACATGTGCATTGTTGCTCCGTGCGCAGTTGTCCGTCACTAGGTCGGATAAAAAAAAATTTAGCTACAAATTGTTATAACAATAATTTTTTCCATACTTACACTTGTCCGAAAAATCTTAAAAAATCAGGTGTAACCATGTACTTAAGAAAATGTCGATTATTTTTTTACCATATTTCTATCTGCGATAATTTCGTTGTAAAAAATATTGTTGAAACAATTTCCATAAAGAATATGACAGAATTAAAAATTAAAATACCTTAGTTAGAACCTACGGAATTAACGGCCGAAATATCTGTTACAAGACTGGACCAAATACACTAAAAAATCTTTATTGATTTCCGAGGGGGGTGACTCAAGCAAGTTGCTCGCTCGTTGTTTCGAAAATCACTCGGCATGCGGGGATGAATAAATTATGTCCTAACTCGGAAACCAATAATAGTACATTGTGCGCCAAGGAACTTAAGTCGGTCATTATACG
>CAKNXH010060511.1:67924-113134 GCA_932178445.1 Andricus quercusramuli
AATAAAATTGAAAGTTCAGTACCTTCTAATAGTAAATGGACCGTGCCCGATCGATTTGAGTTATTTTCAACTTCCAGCTCCCACCGGAAGTGGCCTATTCAGACCGGAAGTCATTTTTCTGAAATGGAATGACATATTTTTCTTTATTTATTTCAAGTCTACGGTAAAAAATGATTAACTTTTGTAGGACATTTTTTTCTTGTAAATCGTCGTTTTCCACCATTTTGAAATACAATTTTTAGGGATGCACTTTGGAATATACTTCGGCTGATAGAGCAAGAGGAATTTGAATATTTATTTTTAAAGATTGTTATTAATTTTTTTCTGACGCTCTGCGCTTTTTGGACTTCTTTAACTCAGGGGAACAGTAATATTTCGGAATGCATTCTCAGAAGAAAAACGACGATTTAGAAAAAAAATTCTTGCAAATGTTACTCACTTTTTGCTGTAGAATCGAAATCAATAAAGAAAAATATGTCATTCCATTAAAAAAAAATGACTTTTGGTCTGAATAGGCCACTTCTGGTGGGAGCTGGAAGTTGAAAATACCTCCAATCGATCGGGCACAGTCCATCGTCCATTTACTATTAGGAAGTACTGAACTTCTAATTTCATTAGGCATTTTAGATTTTAAAGAGGGGTGGACGGGTGGTCTGAGACACCCTGTATATGTCAAGAGAAAAACTATGCCATGAAACAAAGTATATCAACACATGCTTACAGTTTAAACGAAGATAATTCCAGTGGAACAAATTTTTCGTGTTCCAATCTTATGTCTGCCGAGGGTTAAGCTTGATAGCTACATACATTAAGAGTTGTGAATGTAGTTGTAATTGTCAGTGTAGTATCCAACATAGATATCGACTGTTTGCAGCGTTGTTATTAAAATCAGCTTGAGGGTTTTTGTGTATTAATTGAAAAATAAGCTCTACATTTTATAAAGAAGAAATTAATAGTATATTGCATAGCAAGTAGGAGAGCACCATTTTTTTCATGGTGAGGGCAATGTTTATGGAACGAAAAAATGTTCCGAAAACATTGCCCGAGCCATGAAAAGACGGCTCTCCTACGTGGCATACATTGAACTTTTTTTGATAGAGACGCGGAAAATGTAAAAGGTGCGTTCCGCTAGCATCTCAACAGAGGAATTTGAATATTTTCTTGACGCCATAATTTTAGGCTTTTTTGGGTACCGATGCCGATTTTCGGGATCTTTTAGTGTTCTCAAAAAACCGACTTTTGGATGGAGGTGTTGGCCGCCAGCACCTCCACTACAGAAAATTAAAAAAATATCAACAGCGCCAGAATTCTGGGCTTTTTTGGGCTCTCCAGATGTGCAGAAATTAATTTTCAAAAAACAACCCCTATCTCCGAAAAACTACCCTTAAAATAACTTACGCACCCAGCTTAAAGGTAACAAATCCGAATTTCGGGCTATTTTTGGGCTCCCTAAAACACTGAAAAATTATTTCACAAAATCAACCCTATCCCTTAAAAAACTTCCAAAGAATTGAATTGTCCAGAAACAACCCATAACACTAACACATATCCCTACTTGAAAATATAGATACTGAACGAAACAAAAAAAAATGTATAACTCAAAAGTCGATGATTTTGCGAGGTTCACAAAACACTTCCGAAAAATTTTCAAACAAAAAAAATACTAGTCACCTGCGCAAAACTCTACGCCTAGGGGCGCACCTGTTGTTCCTCGCGCTTTAGGCTTGACAATGTATTTATCTCGCGCTACGCGCACGGTCATTGTGCATCCCCCACGTTTTTGCATAGGACTTTTGAAATTAAAGGTCATACGATCGACAGCTGAAATTGAGTGATTGTGAATTCTCTTTTGTTAAAGCTCTTTCGGCTTTAACGAATATATCCTGATCACGTGTCTGGTGAGAAAAAAAGGTTAAAAGAAAATTTTCAGATTTAATTTAAAAACAATTTTCTTAATAAACATTTCACTGTACCTTTTGTCTTTTTGTCCAAAAATTTAATTAGTTTATCTGTAATGTCATTTTTCACGGTTAGAACAAAAACTACGCATCTTATTGAAAAGTGATTCATAACAAATTTGTAGCTCTTTTTTGGGTGACGAACTTTCGTCTATTTTTTTTAGTAGCTTGTGTCGTTTGGTCCAAATTTTTTTTAATGTCGCTTTTTACGAATAAAACAAAAAATACGCGTCAAATCAAAAAGTGATTCATAACGAATTTGAGGATCTTTTTTAAGTGCATAATTTTTGTCTTCTCATCTTTGTTCGTATCTTGCATAGTTTGACCGAAGAATGGATTTTTGATTTCTCATTATTTTTTGTGCTAACAAAATATGAATTTTCGATTTTTCAAGAAAATTCAAAAAGTTGTTATGATATTTTTGTAGGGCTTTTCAAAATCAATGATTTCCTTTTATTGACTTTTTTTGTCCCGTGCGTTGTTTGGCTTAAAATATTCATTTTCGATTGTTTTTTTAGATATTAAAAATTCTATAACTTTGATAATTTTATTTTTATCGAAAAAAGTCACAACGATAAATTGTTCGACTTTCCGAGCACCACGAATAGCCCTACTTTCTTTTTGTCCTTGAAAGTGTGTGCCAAAGCTGAATCCAATCCAATTAATCTTTCGAAAGTTATTGTGCCTACAGGATACAGACAGAAACACGTACAGACAGATGAACACCTTCGTGAAAATCGTTTTTTTTTACTCAGGGGGTCTCGAAACGTAGAGATATGATGTAAACCGACTAAGCCAAATTTTACATGAAACCAATACCTTCTCATTAAGATGAGAATGTAAAATCACCCATGACGCATTTAACCAAACCCTGCTCGGCTGCCTTTAACTATCTAATCCATAACCATTTCAATTAAGAATAATTACCACCAACACTTTCTCAAAACTCTTTTTCATATCCTCATCACCACAGTGACATTCAACAACCCTTAAGAACCACCCCTATCACGTTGGACAAACCGCGTGTCAGCTGCCTACAACTAAAACCGCCAACACAATCTCAAATTAACAATAATCACCCAAGCATGTTTCAAAGACTCTAGTTAATAATTCTATTTCTACAGTAATATTCCACATCAACTAGGAACTACTCCCATCACATCCAATGAACCAAGTCTCAGCTGCCTATAAATAAAACCTCTACAAAAATTTCAAATTCAAAGTAATCACCCCAGAAAACTTTCAAAAACTCTAGTTAATAAATATATCCCCATAGTAATGTTCCAGAACCCCTAGGGACTACCCTCATCACATTTAAGAAAACTAATTTGCAGCTGCCTCTATCTAAACCCATCAAAAAAATTTTAAATTGAAGATAATCACCCCAGGTAACTTCCAAAGACTCTAGTCAATATATCTATCTCCTTAGTAATATTACATGACCATAGGAACTAACCCTATCACATTATTTTAACAAACCAAATCTCACTTTCGATCCACTGAAACCGCAAAAACTATCTCAAAGTAGAAATAATCACCCCAGATAACTTTTCAAGACTCTAGTTGATATTATGTATTCCCACAGTAATATTTCGCAACCATTAGGAACTAACCCTCTCACATTTAACAAACCAAGTCCCACCTTCAATCCACTAAAACCGCATAAACGATCTCAAATTATAAATAATCACCCCAGACAATTTTGCAAGACTCTGGTTAATAAATCTATCCTCACAGTTATATTGCACAATCTTTAGGAACTACCCCGCTCACATTTAACAAACCAAGTCTCAGCTGCCTTCAACTTGAATCGCTAACAAAATTTAAAAGTAAAACTGATCACCACATACATCTCTCCAAGACTAGTTGATATACCTATCTCCACAGTAATATTACACATCCCCTAGAAACTACCTCTATCACATTTGACGAACCAAGTCTCACCTGCTTTTAACTAAAACCGCATAATCACCACATACATCTTTGCAAGACTCTTATTGATATTCATATCTCCACAGTAATATTACACAACCCCTAGGAACCACCCCTATCACATTTAGCGAACCAAGTCTCAGCACCCCTTAGGAACTACCCTTATCACATTTAGCGAACCAAGTCACAGCTGCCGACAGCTACAACCTCTAAAATAATCTCAAATTAAAAGTAATTACCTCAGACTGTCAATTTGAGATTATTTTGGCTGTTTTAGTTGATGGAAGGTGAGAACTGGTACGTTAAATGTGATAGGGGTAGCTCCTAGGGGTTGTGTAATATGACTGTGAAGATAGGTATATCAATTAGATTCTTAGAAAGATGCATGTGGTGATTATTTTTATCTTGAAATTTTTGGGCAGCTTTGTAAGCCGTACTTCGGCTTCTAACTTTGAGCGCCAGCCTGGAATTATATCAACCTTTCATCCAACCAGGAAGCACGCATCGTCCTTAGTAGTGTGGTGGTACCACACATCGGGCTCATTGGCCTTCTGCATTCCGGTTGGGTGTATTTGGTTAGGCAGCACGTCCTTGAGGCCTCTTTAACGGAACTGCCTCTCAGAAGTTCCTTCACCTTATCGTCTTCGGCTGATGATCTGTCCGGGGCTCTCCTTCTCCTGCAGCGCAGAGATAGTACTACGGCGTGCTTTCACACGCCGCATCCTTATGGCCCTCTTTGCCGTATTTCCAACAGGCTGTTCTTCGATTACAACCCTTGCAGGCCGCTGCCATGTGACCGAAGCCTTGATAGCGATAGTACCTCATCACCTCCGTCTTCTTTCTGACGCGACAGGACACTCATCCCACGTCCAGGTGTCCCGTGCGTACCAGTCACTTCACCAGCTCTTCTATCAGCTCTACAAACGCCTTCAGATTACCTCTGAAGGCCTTTTTCGTGAGGCTGACTTTCACCTCTCCCGTAGACCCGCCAAAGTGCTTCCGAACGTCAGCCTCTACTTCTTCCACCTCCGTAGTTGTGACGAGTTCCAGGACCTCGACCTCGATGCGGGGGACGAGCTCGCGCACGTTAACCCCAGCACCAACAGCTTCCTTAATGGCAGCCGACAGTTTGAATCTGCCTCCTGCTGCAGGTCTTAATTCCACAAGGACCTCTCCGTTTCTCGTTTGCCTGACTCCCTTGATTTTTACACCAAGGTGGTCAGGCTTTACTTTGTGCTTGAGGTCCTTGAGGACCTCGGCGTAACTCAAACAATCACACACACGCTGCCCTTTTTCGTTCCTCCGTCACTCTCTCGGAAATTTTCTGACCTATTTTAATTTCAACCATGCCAAAGTTGTAAGACAAGTCTATGCAAGTTTCATGGAGTCCTCTTAGAACAAGTTTAGCATCCCGAATCACATCCTGGATTGAGAGGAACATGGTCCTCTTCGTTTCACAAAAGTCATCCATCTTGCTGATGATCTCCTGCAACTTTTTCACCATTTCTCTATGCTCCTGCATCTTCTGTCGGAAATCGTTTTTATACCTCCTTGTAAAAGATTTATTCGACACATTCAAAAAGGCCAGTGGATCTTCCTCCTCCATGACGTCCAAGTCTCCTCCCAACTCCTCACAAATACTCCTGTTTAATTTTTCATCGGTTCTCTCCATTTTGTTCCCACGAGTAGTTAGGGAAGTATGGGTCCACCCCTGCAGAGGCCCGCATGCGCGGGTAAAATCTTAATCCTCTAGGAGGCGACCTGATATCCTAGAGACACCGTTTGGAACACCATAGCCTGTTGCCGTTCAATCTTCGGCACGGTTGTTAACGCCTTGACTTAGCGGTTTTTCCTTCGGTACCACACCTGGAACATTCTCCGTGACTGCTTATTGAGTTGTGTAACCGTATTCAGCAGAAACCCTCGGTATAAGGCCCCCCTATCCGCAACCCGGGGATTCGTGGTGATGTGAAATATTGCTGTGGAGACAGATATATTGACTAGAGTCTTTGAAAGTTGTCTGGCGTGATTCTTTTTAATTTGAAATTTTTTGGCGGTTTTAGTTAGAGACATCTGAGACTTGGTGCGTTAAAAGTAATAGGGGTAGTTCCTTGGGGTTCGTGTAACATTACTGTGGAGATAGGTATATCAACTAGTGTCTTAGAAGGATGTATGTGGTGATTATTTTTATTTTGAAATTGTATTTGCGATTTTAGTTGAAGGCAGTTGAGACTTGGTTCGTTCAATGTGATACGGGTAGTTCTTCAGGGTTGTTTAACATTACTGTTAAGATAGATATATCGAATATTCTCTTGAAAAGTTATCTGGGGTGAATATATTTAATTTGAGATTTGTTTGGCTGTTTTAGTTGATGGATGGTGAGACATGGTTCGTTAAATGTGATAGGGGTAGTTCCGAGGGGTTGTGTGATAATACTGTGGAGATAGGTGTATCAATTAGAGTCTTAGAAAAATGAATGTGGTGATTATTGTTAATTTGAGATTGTTTTGGCGGTTTTAGTTGTAGGCAGCTGACACGCGGTTTGTCAAACGTGATAGGGTTAGTTTCTGAGAGTTGTGAAATATTACTGTATAGATAGGTATATTGGCTAGAGTCTTGGAAACTTGTCTGGGGTACATATATTTCCAATTGAAGATTGTTTTAGGGGTTTGGTTAAAGGCAGCTGAGACTTGGTTCGTTAAATGTGATAGGAGTAGTTCCCAGGGGAAATAGATTTATTGCCTAGAGTTTTCGAAAGTTGTTTGGGCGATTATTGTTAATTTGATATTGTTTCGGCGGTTTTGATTGTAGGCAGCTGACAAGTGGTTCGTCAAGCGTGATAGGGGTGGTTCCTAAGGGTTGCTGAATGTCACTGTGGAGATGAGGATATGAAAAAGAGTTTTAAAGTGTTGGTGGTAATTATTCTTAATTGAATTGTTTCTGGATTTTTTAGTTGAAGACAGCCGAACTGGGTTTGGTTAAATGCGTCAGGGGTGTTTTTTTGTTGGTTTCTTGATTATTAATTTATGGTTGTGATTATAGTTCAGAGTTTTGCACAGGTGACTAGTATGATTTTTTCATTTTTCGGCATTGTTTTGTGAACCTCAAAAACCCATTGACTTTTGATTGATAGTTTTTTGGTTTTGTTATTTAAGGGTAGTGTTAAGCAGATAGGGGTTGTTTTTTGAAAATTAATTCTTGTATTTTTGGAGAGCCCAAAAAAGCCCAAAATTCTGGCGCGGTTGATTTTTTTTATTTTTAAAATTTTCTGTAGTGGAGTTGCTGGCTGCCAGCACCTCCGCCACAAACGTCCGTTTTTTCTTGAGAAAAAAAAGCTCAAAAAAGCCCAAGATTCTGATATGCTCACATTTATTTTCAGTGCATATTTTATATTAAGGGTAGTTTCCAGGATAAAGGGGTTGTTTTTTGAAAATATGTTTTTGCAGTTTTGGAGAGCCCAAAAAAGCCCGAAATTCCTGCGGTGTTCATTTTTTTTTAGAAAAATGAGCCAGCCCAAAAATCAGTGTGGGTGTTGAAAAGAGCGTGGGCCATTCACTCTTGAATTAAGGGGTTTCAGCGTTGGAAATCGGTATGAAATCAAATGCAACAGGCATGAGACTTTGTGAAATCATTTGGAATCAGCGGAATCTGAGTGGATCTTTGAAGAAAGATCCGATATTTTGAAATGAGTGAAAGTCTACTGAAATCAGCAGAAATCTCTTGAAGTATTCCGAAATCGTGAGCGAGTTAGTAGGAGTCAACGAAAGATTGTGGATAATCACGAGCAGTCAAGTGAGCAATCAAGAGAGCAGTCAGTGTAGTCAGTGTATTCAGCGTACAATCCTTGCTTCGCCGCTATGGGATAGCGGTGAGCACACTACAGCACGGCCCTTTACAGTTTATGTGCGCATCGAGTGTGCGCATTGCAACTTGTATGTATGACTTATGTTATGCATAACTTAAAATTTTTAATTTTTTTGTCTAATTTAGAAGTTTCCGAATATGTGCAAAAAACGTGTTTATTTTGGATTGAGTTAAATGTACACTTTTGTAAAAAAAATGTTGAATATGTCGAACCTGAGGTTTTTTTTAGCTTTAACCAAATAGACATATTATTGTTGCTTATGAGGGAAAAAGATTTGGATGTATTTAAAACGTTTGAAAATCAAGAGAAAAGTGAAAATTCCAAACTTCCTGAGTCGTGAAATAAATTTTCTTCCTAACATGCCTAATTTAACATGTTTCTTTTGTTAAAACTGAAGAAATTTCAGGTTCGATAGATCCAACTTTTTATAAAATATGTACATATGAGTTGTAACGATATATTTCTCCGTGAAACTTACCGTCACTCAGCTCACGCCCATTACCTGAAAACTCCCTACTGCAAAATCAAATACGTTATTTTGGGGTTGGGCGCCAGGCACAGACGCGATTCTTACTCGGAAATAATTCAGGAACTAGTGTAATATAAAAATAGGTGTGAAAAATTATTTAAACCAATCAAACCGTACAATGATTTTTGTATTTAGGCGGTACATCATAAAAAGAAGAGAAAATATCTAATAAAGAGGAGGCATTTAGGCGGTACTTCGCGATAGCAAGAATCAAGCTCATTCGTCTCTATTCGCGGTGAGCACGAAAATACGAACTCTGGCGGGCACTTTGGTGAAGCTCTATAGACAGTCTCGTCCTATTTATTTCTCACATGACGTACGGTTTATTTACATCTCACATTAATTAAGGTAAGACAGGTAAGGTGTCACGTGTGAAAATTAAGTAAAATGGGTAGTTGACATATCTAAGTATAATAACGGTAAGTATTCAGACTATAATATTTATTACTATAGTAGATTAAAAGAAATATTATGCTTATGTTTGAAGGTTTAGGTCAAGAGTCGTAGGTAGTAAATAATTATTTGAATTATGTTTTCTCTATAATTATTAATATTATTACTCCAAATTTTATTTGTAGTATAAAATAGATGGAAAAAGTCTTTCCTTCACTCAGGGTGCCCGCAGGACAGGGAATTTTATAAGACCGGGAAAGCCCGGGAAATGACAGAGAAATTATTTTTTGACCGGGAATTTTACAAATTTTTAGAAAAAACCTCTGTCCGACTTTGTTTTTAACCTTTTTCGAAATAATTAGTTCAATTGTTATCTTTTTCAATCATGTCGTAATTCAGTTTATAACGCGTAATTCGAAAATCTATCACTCTACAAATTTTCCAATTTAGATTTCAATTTGTAAGCGTACAATTATTTAAAAAAAAATTTAATGCAGTTTTAAAGGCTTAAACAATTAAAAATGAGAAGCGTTTGAAATCGAAGATTTTGGATAACAAATATTTTTAGTTGATCAACTGTGAATATAAATTAATTAATAATTAATTACACGATCCGGAATCAGTTCACAATTTTAGAATGTTCAGATTTTAATGTTAAAAATTAAACTGTTTCAATTGAAAAGTCTTATTAGTTAAGCAAATGTAAACGCCCGATTGAAAGTTTATAAACTATTTCAAGTATTAAAATGGCTTCAAAATAATATATTCACAAGTAAAGGATTTTATTAAATTTCAAATATTGTTTCAGTCTAAGATGTTCATTTTTAAACCATTCAATTTGAAATTTTTTAATTAAGAAAAAGAACAATTACTTAATATTTAGAAAAATCTGAATGGTCATTTAAAATCAGGAATTATCTATCAAGTATTAAAAACTAAAAACAAGAAAACTAAACTTTGAATGTTATATTTTCAATTGATCCATTTAAAAAACTTAAATTGTAAGTAAAATTGTTGAATTTTGATGTATAAATAACAATTGAACACCTATTATTCTGAGAACAAATTCGAGTAAGTTGAGGAGATTTTTAGAAGTTTTTAAAAATTTATAAATTATGTAAAAATTTGAAATGACTTCAAAACCGACATTTCTGTGCAAATAGCTTTTTTGCAGATTTCGAACAAAAAATTCAAAAACTTTTTAAGAATTGTGAAAGGCGTTAAAAGAATAGAAACATTTCCTTAGGATTCCCAGGAAAATTGAAAACAATTTTCTATTTTGAAAAATTAATTTCAAGAGAATATTCAAAAACATTTATGAAGATTTACAAAATTTTCAAAAATGAATGTGGGAGATTTTAAGGATTTTTTTTTATTTGACAGGATTTTAAAAAAATTTTAGGATATATTCGAATAATTTTAATGGATGTTTAGAAGTTCTGGAAAATTTCAAAAATAATGTGAAAAAATGTAAAACAACGCGTAGATTTTTCAAGATTTTGAAATAAAATTTTGAAGCATTTTTAAAATTTTTAAACTATTTAAAATAGAAATAATGTAACTTTTCATTTAAAAAGTGTACAGCTTATAAAAAAATGCAAATGTTCAATTTTCAATATTTCTATCTCAAAATTGCTTAAAACGATATAATTTTGAACATTTTTTAATTCACGGACTGATTTTTCAATTTAGAGCTTTGAAAATGCTCTATACGTGCAAATCGTTGAGCATTTGAATACAAAATATTTAAATTATAATAATTTCAATCTTCAATTTTAAAAGTTCAAAATTCCAGAGTTCCATTTTGAGTGCTCTAATTTGCAGCTCAGTTTTTCACTACCTAAAATAGAAAAAAATGTCAGCTTTAGAGTTCGGATTTTTTAATTTCATTGACCGTGAAAAATGTTTGCGAACCGGGAAAAACGAGAATTTCGTTCTTTGATTAAAACGGCCACTCTGTTACTATAAAAAACCCTTCAAAGGATCGAACATTCTGTTCCATACCTGGATGGTCTTCTCGCACTGATAGAAATAGAAATCTGTCTTTTCATTTTTGGCCAAAGAAAGGAGCTGTCAGAACTAAAATAATTGATAGTTTTGGATAGTTTTAGACCAGAAGTTACAATTTTATTACCAGTCTTTGCAGTGCTTCCTTTAAACATAACTTTAGCAGCTTATAAAACTGCTTCTCCTTCCGTTATATTTCGACTATTAAATGTTCCTTCAACAAATTCACAAATGTCTCATATTTCAGGTACCGTACGTCTATTTTATATTCTTTCTTTTAATTTAAATTACAATAATTTCAATTATTACGAAAATTCACCACGTATATATTTCAAACGAGACTGTTTTCAGACCACGTGACCCGATCATATGCTTGCGATTGCAGCGCCTCTGTAGGTCGTGCTCACCGCGAATATCGTTAGCTTGTCTGGTCAAAGATGCAGGGGCGGCTCAACTTATAATCTGTAACTAAATCAAAATATCTACAGAGTCGATCCGAAGCATTGCCGGTAAATGAGGAAGCTCTCTCCTCACTCTGGAGCGCGTGTCCGCATTGGCAAAACACACGACAACAAATCTAGGACAAAACAGACCTGCTTCTCATCCTCATCGCGGGAGTCTTGAAGTATTAGGCTTAAATCTCGGCCCAGTGTCGTAGCGCGGAGGGCCCGTGTTAGGGGATGTGAGGGCTTCCTCCCTCATAAGGATTACTGGTGCAGACCAAGGTATAGCTCCAAAGCTATTAAGTTCGTTCCCACAGCCTAGGGAAAATGATCCGGAGTCATCCCGAGCTCTGGAGGAATCCAAGGTTTCCAGCCAGGTTCCGGGACTATTGGAGACAACAAGCGGAAAGGCGGGAACTAGATTCAACACGAGAATCTCAATTCTTAAACCACGACGGCAGCAAGCAAACTTCAGTTCTCTGGTGCACCTCAGAGTTCCAAAATACCTCGATGTCCCCCATAGATTGAAGAATGACGAGGCAAGGTTATAAATAACAAACAAGATGCCCTACTAATCAATTCTAATTCTTAAAATTAACCTAAATATGCCCTTCGAGTGCCATGACACGTGCCGACAGAACAGATATCGCTTTAAAAATCAAATAATAATTTGAATAAGGATACCTAAAATTTTGTCCTGCTACAGAGTCAATAGAAAAAAAAAATGTTTTCCGCTAGCCGTCTTATTCCAGGAGAAAAATTCCAGGTCAATTCCCGGTGTTTTCCCGGTTCTCAACAATTTTCGACGGTCATCAAAATTGACACTTTCGAACTCTTGAAGCTAAAAATATTTTCATTTGAAGTTATAAAAACTCAAGTTCAAATTAAGTCACTCTCGAAAATGCTCGAAAACACTCAAAGGAACCTTTTTGAATTTTATACTTTTAAAATTAACGCTTAACAATTTTTTTATTAATACGCTCAATATTTCAAGCGTATAAAATGGATTAAATGATTTAAAATTTTCCCAGGTATCTTAAGATAAAACGCTCCAAAATTTTCAAAAATTTGCCCTCTTTTTTCATTATGTTATTTTTGTCTCTAATGCGCCGAAAAGTGAGGTGGTTTAGAAGTCTGTTTTTTAATTTTGAATCTTTTCATGCTCATTTTGCATAAAACTATTCATGATAAAATAGATTTCTGTTCGATCTTAATTTAAAATTTTTTTGAATAGAGACACGAAACAAAGGATTCTTTCCAATCTGCAGGGTTTTGTTTATGAATATTTTCTGATTTCTTTTAATTGAGTCTAAATAATTTTACCTCAATATCTTGAAAGGAATCTTATTATTTAAAAAAATTTTGTGAGAAGAATGCACTAAATATAGAAAGGATGGGTTTCGATTAGGCCCTTTATCGGCCCCCCTGAATCATATTTTTCGAAGTTTAATATCGAGAACATTCTTTTTTTTGTTATAATGTGGAACATATGAGGCTTCCAAAAATACATATACTTTTTGTGTTATCGATAGGACCCTTATGAAAAAAAACGCTAAACTTAGCTTGTTTTGCAAAAATACGCAATTTTTGTAGTTTTTGCGATCTTTATGTAGTTATTTCGTATAGAGCGCAACCGAATAACAAAACGGTCTTCACATATATGATGCACAAATACATGAGCTACTATATACATAAAAATCGTCGTGTTACTAAATTGCGCTCATGGTTAAAAATAAATAAATTGAATTTTGGATAATATTTAATAGCATACTAATTGACTGATTTTGTTATATTTTCTTTCCAAAACTTCAACTTAGCTCTTGATCTTCTTCTAGTACACAAGAACTTCAATATAAGGCCAGTTTCGGAGGTTGCCTCCCAGTGGCCTTGGCACTAAATTCGTCGTTGAATGAATGGTGCGTGGTGGCGTCGCATCGTTGACACTGATTATGCGCTGAGAAACTGCGTGGCTCAGCAGTTCTGGGAAGAACTAAATTAGTCGGCCTTATATTGGAGTTCTTTTGTAGTTACTGACCGGATGTTACTGCGCAGAATCGTGGAACATTCCGACGCGACGTATCACCGGACCTTGTGCGAGCATTAACGAGTTAGCGCTGTACTTGCATCAGCTGATCGGTTCGTTTACTTAACTTTCGACGTGGTGGCTTGTTTGTTATACGTAGAATACATCGAAAAGTGCCGTTTACTATCAATGACTATTTCTCAAGTTTTAGGAATTATCCTGCATAATGCCTGAAGCTTATAATTGTGATTGTTGTGGACATCGGAAGCCATTGAAAAGATTAAAGTACTTAAAAAATGCTCATATATTGGAATATTTAAAAACTAAAAATAGCACATTAGTGATTAATGACAGAGTATGCAATAAGTGTTTTACACAAGGATTCAAAAATCAGCGACGAAGCACATTGCGTTCAACGGCTCAACGACAATCTCTTAGGTCTAAGTCAGCCGCCAGTAATAGCGATAATTCATCCGATGAGGCTGCTTTAAATCCTTCTCCATCATAAGCATCAGATATATCGCCTAAAAAGCGATCTGCTTCTCCAAAAAATATTTTAATTAATCTAAGCCGTACTACAATTACTCATAAAAAATGTATTATTTGCGAGAATCAAAAGAATCTCAAAGTTATCCCTTTAGAAGCTAGGTCTAAGTTTTTTCTTGACAATGGTTTTATCATTCCCAGCGGAGTTCGGTGTTGCTCAAAACATTTAATTAGTAATGTTTTCAAAAAAGATGTTGTCATTTCGAATGTGTCAGAGCAAACCTTTTTCAATAAAACTGAAATAAAAGAACTATTTGAAGACTTTCATAACATTGCATCTAAAAGAGGACTAGACTTTGATACCCCAGAGGTATTAACGAATGAAGATTATTGGACACTAACTGGCACTCACATCGAGCATTTTAATATACTTTTTGAGTGCATCAAAGATCAACTAAGAAATACCACCAATAGAAGTTCTAGAACTACTTTAGCGATATTTCTGATAAAACATCGTTGCAATTTTTCTTACAATATATTGTCAACGATCTTCGCATTGCCAAAACATGTGATCGGTAGATGCATTCATACTGTTCGAAAGGCATTAATGTCAGAATTCGTGCCCAAACATCTCGGTTTTAGTCATATCAGTAGATTAGATTTCATACGAAATCATACAAGAACTTTTGAAAAGACCATATTTTCACCCAAAGAAGAGAAAACTCTAGTAGTTCTAGATGGTACCTATATCTATATTGAGAAAAGTGCTAACTACAAATTCCAAAGAAGAACATACTCAATACATAAAGGACGGCCACTTGTAAAACCCATGTTAATAGTCAGCACAACTGGATATATTTTGGATGTTTTGGGACCATATTTCGCAGATAGTAAAAACAATGATGCTTCGATTATAACAGCTCATATGCGTTCACAAGCCGATGGATTAAGGAATTGGTTACACGAGGATGATGTCATCATAGTCGATAGAGGATTTCGAGATAGTGTTCATCTACTTGAAGAATTGAACCTTATAGTAAAAATGCCACATTTCTTGCAAGGTCAAAGTCAACACACTCCAAATGAAGCGAATGAGTCTAGATTGTTAACATCAGTTAGATGGGTTGTAGAAGCTTCAAATGGATTACTGAAAACGTTTAAAGAATTGGCTAATATTATGCCGAATTCTCAAATTCCATACATAGGGGATTATTTAAGGATTGTATGTAGTATTTTGAATGCATTCCGACCGCCAAGAATCACAGATGATCAAAGTGCTACAATAATTGCAGAAAGAATGTTGGCTTTATCTAAATATCCAAATGAATTACGGGATAGAATAATACAGGAAAACTGGGCAAGAAAAAGGGTTGTTTGGCAAGAAGTAACAGACGACGCCTTATCAGAATTTCCGCATTTAACCATCGAAGAATTAAAACAAGTAACCTTAGGGGTTTATCAGTTAAAACAAGCAGATTCATATACTACTGAACATGTTGACGATCAAGGATTATACAAGTTATCTTTTCACAAAGAATATTCCGATATCATAAGAGTTCTCATTCAAAGTCGACACACCTCATCAAAAATATATAACCTCTGGATACAATACAATCCAACCGGAGTTACATCTTGGTATTGCCAATGTAAGGTTGGAGCACGTGTTGTTGGATGTTGTGCTCACATAGCTTCGGTGTTGTGGTACCTTAGCTATTATAGGCATTTGGAGCGTCAACGAATAAAGTACTCCTCTCATTACGAAGATTGCATCCAAGATGCTGCAGTTGGATGGTCAGATGAGGAAGAAGAAGACTCTAAGTAATATATAATTGTTTTTTGTACCTTGTATGAGTTTTCTTTATCAAAATAAACCCGATAATTATAATATTAATTAATAAATTGTTATTACTTTATTATCATCAACTATAAATCAAACAGTTACCTTAAACACATAAATAGAGTGAATATTAGCTGATGATATATATATTTGTAAATTTTGAGTGTAGTTCAATCAACACAACATGAAAATATTAAAAAATTCAGGGGGGCCGATAGAGGGCCTTATCGAAACCCCTCCTTTTAGAAATATATAAAAAATTTTGAATTATTTCTTTTTCCTTTTTGTGAAAATGTAATAATTTAAATACATTGGTTTGAATCATCCACAAAAATCTACATATTGTTTTAACTTTCTTGGAATAAGCTCAAATTTCAAATTATTCTTGAAATTCTTACAAAACCTCTAAATGTGTGTCAAAATTATTCCAAATTTTCCCAAAATTATCTAGAAAGCCTTCAAAGTGAGAGAAATTTCCTTCAAATCTTTCAGATTCGTTTTTGACAAATTTGGAAATCCTTTGAAATACTTTAAAACATTTTCTTGAAATTAATTATTCAGAATAAAAAATAATTTTCAATTTTCACAGAATTTTTAATATGTAATTGGTTTTAATCCTTTTGAAGCCTTTTATAATGCTCAAAAACCTTATATATTTTTTTGTTTGAAATCATCAAAAGTCTACATTTTTTTAAATCCTCTCAAGTTTTAAATTATTTGTAAATCATCTAAAAACTTTCAAATATCTCTCAAACTTACGTGAATTTTTCTAAATCAATAATAATTGTTTTATTTTTATTTATTCATCAAAATGTTTTTGTCTTTAATCATTTTCAATGCTCTCTTAGAATAAATTATTTCAAAATAAAACGTCATTTGGAATTTCCTCAGGAATTTCAAGCAATTGTTTTGATTATCTCAAAATCTTTCAAAATCCTTGAATGGCATTCAAAAATTATTTTGTAATCTTCAAAAATTTAGATTTTGTTTTCAATTTTTTCAAATCTTTTTATATTTTAAATCAAGTTGGAATCTTTTCAAAACTTCTAAACATCTCTTAAACTTACTTGAATTTTTGACAAATTAATAATTGGATTATTGTTATTTATACATAAAAATTGAACAATTTTACTTAAAAATTAAAAAAGTCAAAAATAGAACAATTACAATTGTGACGTTCAAAGTTTAAATTTAGATTGCTGAAATTTTAACGATTCAAGGCCATCTATTTCAAACAATTCAGTTTCAAATTATTAAGTTTTTAATATAAACAGTCAAATATTGCTATATAATAAAAAATGGTTCTTCTTCTTAATTACAATTTTATAAATTGATTCGGTTTTAAACTTGAGTATTTTAGATAGATAGATTTTTCTACTAAAAATTTCTAAAATTCCCCGTTAAAAAATAAATTCACGGTCTCTTTCCAGGTTTCCTGATCCAACGGCCACCCTAATTAGGAATTTTTTTAAATTTTGAACATAAAAAAGAGAATAGAAAATATTAAACGATTTCAAAACAATTTTTTTCTCTTCTTTCGGATGCGAGTTCGGATGCCAAATCACAAACTTTGTTCCCTTCAGCTCAAACATTCGACGAATAGTACTCTCAATGTTTAACATCACAACCCAAAAGTTTATAAGCGGAAAACAAATTTATCTTATGATTTATGTATATCTGTTATAAACACTTATGTTATTTATTATAACCTTATGGCTCATTTCTGGTGTAAAGAAAGTTGAATTATGACATTCTCTGTGGCACTCACGCTGCCTGCGCCGCTCCTGACGTTATACAGGGTGTCCCACCACCTATGAACATGCCGGTACTGGGTGATAGAGGACAAAAAAAGAAACAGAAAAGTCCTCTGGCAAAATTTGATCTGGGCCTTAGTTTGGTCACAGTAAAGCTTCAAAGTTGGGCATAATGAACCAATCAGAATCGAGCTTCAGCAACCACTTGTTTGTCTCATAAGTGTTAATATAGCGTACGTACTGGCGGTTCACTTCAGCTCCCGCAAAAATGTCACATTGTTGATCTTTGATCGTTTCTAGAAGACGTGAAATTCAAGCCTTTAACTTTTTTAAATCCTTAGTTGCTCTTGCAAACGTTTATTACCGTCCTTAAAATAACATAACATTTGCTCAACTTAAAAAAAATGAATTTCAATTAAATACAGAACTTTCCTGACATTTTGTTACATTTTTTTTAAAAAACCAACAAAGTAACTTAAAACTCGGAAAAACAAAACAAACTTTTCTTATTGAAAATTAATTAACAAGTCTACGCTAATGAATTCTTTGCGATTCATTAAAAATTTTTTTGTTACATTCATTGTGACAAATTTAAAAAAAATTAAAAATGGGAAATCCAAACAAACTTTTGTTCTTGTATAACTAACAAACAAAAGTCTAAGATGAAAAAACACATTTTTGACCCCCAAAAGTAATTCTTTGCGATTCGTTGCAAATTTTTGATACATTTATTATTACAAAAACAATGAAGAAATCTAAAGCTGCGGAAACGAAACGAACTTTTGTTCAACAACGCTAAAATAAAAGACACATTTTGTACCAAACGAAAGTAATTCTTTGCGACTCGTTGCAAATTTTGGATACATTTATTATTACGAAAACAATAAAGAAATCTAAAGCTGCGGAGACGAAACGAACTTTTCTTCTTTAGACTGAAGTAACAACTCTAAAATAAGAGACTGATTTTGTACCAAACGAAAGTAATTCTTTGAGATTCATAGTGAACTTTTTCTTACATCTATTGTAACAAAACCAACAAAAAATTGAAACCGGAAAAACCAATCAAACTTTTCTTCCAGAAAATAAATAAACAAGTCCAAGATAAGAAAACTCATATTTAAATCCTCAAAAGTAATTCTTTGCAGCCCTCCACACCATTTTTGTTACATTTAATGTAACAAAACTAAATAAAGAATTTAAAGCTCGGGAAACGAAACGTACTTTTTTTTTAATAATCAACTCGTTCAAAATTCGAAAACATATTTTGAACCTCCAAAAGTAATTTCCGCAACTTTAGATTTCTTTACTGTTTTTGTAATAATAAATGTATCAAAAATTTGCATCGCATGCAAAAGAATTACTTTTGGTGTTAAAAATGTGTTTTCTTATTTTAGACTTGTTGGTTAATTTTAAAGTTCAAAAGTTTGTTTGGATTTCCCATTTTTAATTTTGTTTAAGTTTGTTACAATGAATGTAACAAAAATTTCTGTAATGACTCGCAAAGAATTACATATCGTAGACATCACAGAGAATTTCTTTTCGAGGTTTGAAATATTTTTTCTCATCTTAGACTTGTAGATTAATTTTGAAGAACAAAAGTTCGTTTGGTCTTCTGAATTTCAAACATCTTTGTTGGTTTTCTTACATGAAATGTCAGGAAAGTTCTGTATTAAATTGAAATTCATCTTTTATTTTAGGTTGAGCAAATGTTATGTTATTTTAAGGACGGTAATAAAAGTTTGCAAGAAGAACTAAGAATTGAAAAAAAATTTAAAGGCTTGAATTTCGCGTCTTGTAGAAACAATCAAAGATCAACGATGTGAAATTTTCGAGGCAGCTGAAGTAAACCGCTAGCACTGTGTACTATTTTAACACTTATGAGACAAACAAGTGGTTGCCAAAGCTCGATTCTGATTGGTTCATTATGCCCAACTTTGAAGCTTTACTGTGTCCAAACTAAGGCCCAGATCAAAATTTGCCAGAGGTCTTTTCTGTTTCTTTTTTTGTCCTCTATCACTCAGCACCGGCATGTTCATAGGTGGTGGGACACCCTGTATAGTGCGAGCGTGAGTGCGACCCGTGCGAACAATCATCGAGCAGTGAGCGTGAAGTCAGATGGAGCCAGACGGAGTCAAGAGCAGGATGGGAGTCGACAGCAGTCGTGTTCATTGAAATTAGTGTCATGTGTCACTATTAAAATCAGAGCTTATTAGAAAGAAGCAGTCGTATGAAATAGTATGACATCCGTAATGAAAACAGGTGCAATCGTTGGCAAAGATTCGTCTGATTTCAGAGTGAATGGCCCGTCGAAGAAGAGCCAAAAAAAGCCAAAGATTCTGGCGCTGTTGATTTTTAAATTTTTCAAATTTTCTGTTGTGGAGGTGCTGGTTGCCAACACCTCCATCCCAAAAGTCCGTTTTTCGGGAAAAATTAAAGAGCCCAGAAATCGGTATTGGTGCCAATGTAGAGCCCAAAAAAGCCCGAAATTCTTTCATGCTTACATCTAGTTTGAGTACATATTTTATTTTGAGGGTCATTTTTAGTAGATAGGGATTGTTTTTTGAAAATTAATTCCTGCTTCATTGGAGAGCCCAAAAAGCCCAAATTGCTGGCGCTGTTGATTTTTTTAATTTTTCCAATTTTCTGTAGTGGAGGTGCTGGCGGCCAACACCTCCACCCAAAAGTTGGTTTTTTGAGAAAACTAAAAGAGCCTAAAAATCGGTATCGGTGCACATAAAAACCCAAAATTATGTCATAAAGAAAATATTCAAATTTCGTTATGGAGGTGCTAGCGGAACGCACCTAAATGTAAAGCGTGTTCTGCTGGTGGCGGATTGATCTTGATCTCCCTTTTCGAGGAGGCGCAACCAAGCACATGTAAACGTACTGTACAAAATTTGCCCTTGACGGAAGTTTTGCTTGGCTGACGTTTCCGCCATTTTGTGTTTCTCGCTAAAAACATCGGTATAGCTGACTCTTTCTGACCGCACACTACTGCGCATACGTCTACATTTGATACCTGGTATATAATGTTGGCAGGCATATGCTGCAGGTCAGCTTACGCTGCTCGAAAAGAGAAATATAACGCTCATTCAGCAAGCAATAGATCATGCTCATTTTGTGCGGTTACCATAAAAAGGTATTCTTGGCTTTTGTAAGATGTAAACTTGTAAGCTCGTTACAATTAGTGGTCATAAATTAATCCTAAAATTTTTATGTCGTAGAATAATATGCATAGGATTTCATCCACATAATGAAAAGGAAATATTTTCCATATTGAATAAATGGAGGAAATGTGTAGCTGCTGGTGACAACAAAATTTGAAGTTCGCACAAGACAAAAAATGCTCAAGTACTCTTAAAGTCCTTTAAAATTGGATTTTGCCTACAATTCACCTGAAAAAGATATAGGCAGGTTAATTAATGTCAAATAATTAATTAATATCGTTTAAAAAAATATAACTGCATGAGTCTTGAAGCTATAATAAATATGTATCGTTTGTGTATTTCGAAATTCTCCTCATTTATGCATTTTTAAAGGTATTTACTATAGAGAATATTCTCTTTGTATTGTAGGTAAATCCTATGTATATTATTTCGCGGAAAAAAGTGTTTGGGGGACATTTCATAATGAGTCATTATTTCTAAAGCATATCAAACCTCAAAAAACAATAAGAAAGCTCTCTGAGCGGAATAAAATCTGGCCAACGATTATTCCTACCCGTATAGAAATTTTTCTATGGCCCAGACCGGGCCAAATCTGGCCAAAATCTGGAAAAAGGACCTGGTCCCGAACGCTGATGAAACACACGGCCCGATCGGAGCCAGATCTGGTGCCAGTTCTGGCCACCCGATTGGTACCCGACCTGGCCCGACCAATATCCCGTTAAGAGCCATTATTGAAATTTATAATTTCTTATAATTTTGTTTATAATAATAATTTTATAACAAGAAAAATTAATAAAGTGAACTATATTTTCTATTTAAGTACCAAATATTAACACAAATACACACTTAATAAATTTTTTAGTCTTTTTGACTTCGTTCTTTACAATGTCCGTCCCAGTCTTTGGCGGAGATTTCTTTAAAATAATTCTAATTTTGAGTCGAAACGGGTAATTCGTGAAAATAATCAAAATTCTGGACTAGAACTGGGAATTTTTAAAAAGAATTCTAACTCTGAGTTGAAACGGAATTTTCAAATTTAAACAAATTCTCCATTGGAACAGGAAATATTCAAATTTTAGTCAATTTTGAGCTGGAAATGGAAATCTTTGAAAAGAATTTAAAGTCTGCATTGGAACAGGGAACTTTTCAAAAGAAACTTAATTCTTAGTTGAAACGGATAATTTTTGAAAAGAATTGAAATTTAAAGTTTTTGGAAAATTCCAATTGAATTGCTTTGAAATATGTAACCGTTAAAATCTTTTCAAAACTATAAGCTTAAAATTTTGAATCTTGAGTTGAAAAAAATGTTACTGTGCTTCAAATTTTCGAAATCATAAAAATAACTATTTAATTAATAGAAAATATCTGAATTATTGCTATAAAACTGAAACTACAAGATAAGAATGATTTAGCTAAGACCATTTTTCTTTAAAAGTAATAAATTTAACTCTAAATTTGGCTCTAAAATCGCCGGTAAAAGCAAGACAATTTCCGAAATGGTATAATATCATTTTTAGAGATATAGATATAATACTTTATCGACTAATTATATCAAAAACTAAGCACGTTACTTCGATCTTCTACAATTCCTGAAACTTGCATTACGGGTTGCGTTCCACTTTCTTCTTCATCATCTGCATCATTATGTAGATAATTTTCAATATATAATCAAATACTTTTTTTCATTTGTGTAACTTCAATGCAAACTCAAAATATCTTAAAAACATACAATTTATACTAAGTTTTCAAATAAATTTCAAGTTTGAGGTTAGGTTTCGATTCAATCAATACGATTTAACGATTTACTTACCCTCGTTCACATAGCGAAAAGTATCTAAAGCAGCTAACGCGCGATGCTTTCGAACTCGTGGTGCACTAGGCTTTGGAATATTGTTTATTGCATTATACACTTAAACACAGATAATAAACATGAATTTTATCAACAATAACACACTCATTTGACAGCAAGGCAATTTCCCTAAATTGGAACTAGGTGGCGTTGCAATGCTTGAACCGGTCTGGCTCGGGTCTGGGCCATGAAATTATCTTGATCTGGCCCCGAAGATACTAAACCTATAAGGGCCACATCGGTATTATATTGCACGCGTATCGAATGTGGAAGTTTATGGAGAAGAAATTTTTCCCTTGGTCCCAATATTGTGAAAGGTAGAGGGTTAACAATTTTTTATTTTTGTGCTGACATTATCTATATATCGGCTCTTTAAATTTTTCCATTTAAAAATTCTTTACTTTGAAAAACTGCTATGCAATATCCACCAATATCACAGTTTACTTAGATATAAGCTCTTTAAATTTGAAAGATGATATTTCTTTCGACAGTGGCCTTCTTCACTGTAAAGAACCTAGTAATTCTGATTGTTATATTTATTTGTGTACTGATTGTGCGAATGAGATACAAACACTCAGAGAAATGTCCTCTTGTGATGAAAGAATGTTTCCTGACGTGAATGGAATTCACTCTTAAATTTAAGGTTGAGAGGATTTTCATTTTTCTCAACAGGAATCCTTTTGTTTCAAGACAACTTTTTCTCTGAGTGAAAGAGGTGCAGAACAGCTTAATTCTTATGCAGGCTTTCACGGCATTGACGAGACGCAACGGTTAAATTACATATGTTCAGGTCGCGCTGCATTAGTTTCGTCTTGAGTTAAGTTGAAGTTGAAATGATAAATTTTCCGCGAAGGAAATAAAATCGTCTTGTCGAACTACAGCAGCTATGATATAACAGAGGTGCTCTTCTTTAAGCAAAATATTAGCTTTCGTCGTTTTTAAATATGGATTATTTGTGTGTATGTATGTTTCAAAATATGTAAGCAAAAACACATGCGTTACGAATTTGCTTTAAAATATAAAATACAATAGTACTATCTTTACATAGTGTAAGCAATTTTGCTCAATATTTTTTGTTTGAAGTATAATATTTACATGGTACAATATTGTACTATCTTTAAAAAAAACTCATAGCCGCTTAGGGAGGTGAGGTGGGCATTTAGGCGCGGCGACGTCTTCTTATTATGATGTAGAATTGTAGATTGTAGAGTGAGCAGGGGTCTTCAGCGAGAGGAAATTTGGCCGTATTTACTCATTTGCCAGATGTCTCGTTTTCACCACTACACCTCCGCACTCAGCATGGACAACTTCCGTCTCACTTTTTCTAAGGGAGGAGGCGTATAGTGGTGGAAGTGAAACATGTGACAAACGAGGGTAAAAATGAGTAAATACGGCTAAATTTTCCCGCGATGAAGAGGGCTGATGTAGAGTATGGTACTGATTTTTATGTAAAAAATGTGTCAAATAGGTTGAATCATTACTAAAAGTTAATATCGAGAACTGTATACCTAGTTTGTGGTTCATGGTTGCACCGTGTGAATCTCTTTGTTGAACGACCACCATGCATGTCGGCCTTTAATGTGAATAGAACCAGGCTGCTACTCGTGGAACTGGTAATTAATTTAACGCTCTACGACAATTTTGAATTCTCCATGGAAGTCGCTAAGCTGTCGTATACAATTGCGAATCGCATAGTAGCACGAGATTTGTTCGTAAAAATTTCAGGCCCAAAAAGATTTGTACCATCACGGTAAAGTGTTGGCGATGATATTCACCGTGGAAGACAATGATGACAATAAATATTCCAATATATTGGTGCTCTTTCTTCTTCTTCTTTTTATTATGCTATCCTAGTCTCTTTCATCTTCAAAACAAATTATATTTCCAATCCACATCCAATCAACTTTTCCGAGTTTAAAAAAATGAGATATCAACTAATACTAACATACAACTCTATATTTGTCTTAACTATAGAACACTGTACTTTTTATATGCCACACCGACACACTTTTGGCTTCTTAGTGCCTTATATTATATTATATTAATTAAAATCAATAGTATATCATTTTTTGATACATTTTTGTAACATGAGTCGTGATTTATTGAAATTCATATAGATACACAGCACAGCGTTAGTACAATTCTGATTAATTGAATTTCAAATTCAAAGGACAGTTTAAAAGAATCAAATAAAAAATGTTCAGTATCGAATAAAAAAATTCGAAAACCGAAGAAAAAATAATAAGGTAAGGAACAGAATTTTATTTCATTTTTTTTAGTGACTAATCTGTACCATGGAAAGAATTTTTCTTTGCAAAAAGTCAAGTTAGGTGAATAAAGAAACATGTGGTCATGTGGATCGCGTGCGGTATGACGATTCCGCTGGTTTATGGTTTTGTTTTCTATTTCTTTTGAATGACCTAAGAATTGGTTTGGACTTGGATGTCGGTACCTGGAGCGAGCCTCTGTTAGTGTACATACACTCGGCTCCGAGTGTTGTATACTCACCAGGTGTACTCTTATCTGCTGGCTCGAATCTCCACGGCCGCGGGATGTCCAGCACGATCGCTTTTACACAATTCGGTGTGTTAAGCGGTATATATATATATATATATATATATATATATATATATATATATATATAGGAGCGGCTAGGAAAGGTACGCTTTAGAGGGGAGTCTGTGGAAGAGATATGGGAGGATCTGAAAGAGAACGTGAAAGGGTGTGTGCAAAAGAAGGTATTCAGAAAGAAGAAGAAAGGAATGGTGAAGCCATGGTGGGATAGGGAATGTAAAAAGATGAAAAGGAAGGTGAAGAGGAAGTACAAGAAGTGGAAAGAGGGTAATGCGAGAAGGGAGGAGTACGTAGAAACGAGGAAGGGGTTTAGATTGATGTGTAAGAAGAAAGAACAGGAAAAGGAGAAAGAGCTGGAAGAGGAGTTAGCAAATGTTAAGACGGAGGGGGACGTCTGGAAGATAATAAATAGGTTTAGGAAGCGCAGGGTGGGGGTCAGCGAGAAGATAGGGAGTGAGGAATGGAGGGAATTTTTTAAAGAATCGTTCCAGGGCTCAGATTCAAGGAAGACGGATGGGGGAAGTAGAAGAACGGGGGAGGCAGAGATTGAGGAGTTGAATGACGAGGAGATAGAGAAGCAGATAAGGAAGTTGAAAAGGTCAAAAGCAGCAGGGCTGGATGGGGTAGAGAACGAAGCATGGCTGTTTAGTACACAAGAGGTTAGGGAGAGGCTGAAGGAGGTAGTGAAGAAAGTTTGGAGGGGTGAGGGATTCCCAGGAGGGTGGAGAGAAGGCTTAATAGTGCCACTGTATAAGAAAGGGGATAGAGATATGCAGGAAAATTATAGAGGGATTACGCTAATGAATACGGCGTATAAAGTATATGCGATGGTGGTGGCAGAAAGACTGCGGAAGGATGTTGAGGGGAAAGGAATATTGCCGGAGACGCAGGCGGGATTTAGGGCGGGTAGGAGTACTATCGACAATATTTACGTGCTGCAGCACGTGGTAGATAGAGAATTAGCGAAGAAAGGGGCGAGAGTGTACGCGTTTTTTGTGGATCTCAAAGGCGCGTTTCCATCGGTGGATAGGGGGAGGTTGTGGGAGGCGATGGAGGATAGGGGAGTAGAGAGGGGCCTAATTGAAAGGGTAAGGGAGATATATGAAGAGACAAAAGACAAGGTAAGAGGAGGGGAGGGGATTTCGGAGGGATTCTGGATGGATAGGGGGTTAAGGCAAGGGTGTCCACTTAGCCCAACGCTTTTTGCGATTTTAATTGCGGATATGGAAAGTAAGCTGGAGGCCGGGGTGGTAGGAGGAGTCAGGATAGGAGGGGTTAGAATTTGGTCACTAGCGTATGCAGATGACATAGTGTTGCTGGCAAGCAGCGAGGAGGCCTTAAAGGAGATGATTAAGAGGTTGAGAAGATACCTGGATAAGAAGGGGTTAGAGCTGAATGTGGAAAAGTCCAAGGTTATGGTGTTCAGAAAAGGAGGGGGAAGGGATAAGGGAAGGGAGTGGAAGTGGAAGGGAAAGGAGGTGCAGGAGGTGAAAGAGTTTGTGTACTTGGGCTTCGTGTTTCGAAGGAATGGTGGAGTGGATGGTCACATAAAAGAGAGAGTGAGGAGGGCAAATGTAGTGATGAGGCAGGTGTGGGGGTTGGGAAAGAAGTTATTCGCAGATGATTTTGGAAGGAGAATGAAATTGTTTGATTCACTAGTGATGAGTGTGCTATTGTATGGGGTAGAAGTGTGGGGGTGGAAGGAAAGTGAAGAGGTTAATAGAACGCAGGAGAGGTATGTAAAGTGGACCCTGGGGTTGGCAAGGAACACGCCTAATTATATTGTCAGGAGGGAGACGGGGAGAGCGAGTGTAGGAATTCTAGCAGGGAGCCGGGCGTGTAAATATGAGGAGAAATTTTTGGAAGAGGGGGGAAGTAGGCTAGTTAGGGCGTGTTGGTGGGAAAAGGAGAACAAGGGAGGGGGTGGGAAGATGGAGGCTGAGAGGGAAAGGTATTTTAGAATGAATGGACTGCAGATGGATGAAGTGAGAAGGATGCACGAGGAAGGAAGGAAGGTTTATGACGTGGTTAAGCAAAACGGCATGGAGAGAGAGAAGACAGAAGGGGAAGAGAGAATAAGAGAGTCAAGATTCAACGGGAACTATGTGTGGATTATGCCAAGTGCAAGAGCGCAATATTTATGTGAGAAAGGAGAGAAAGGAAGTCAGGAGCTTATAGCGAGGATGAGGTGTGGGTGCATGGAGGGCTTCAATAGGTTCTGGCTCTCGCGAGAGAAGAGGATGTGTGAACTGTGTGGAAAGGGGGATGCAAGAGTGGAGCACTGGTTGGAGGAGTGCGTGGAGGTGGAAAGAAGTGAGATA
Source organism: Andricus quercusramuli (assembly GCA_932178445.1). Classification (NCBI taxonomy): domain Eukaryota; kingdom Metazoa; phylum Arthropoda; class Insecta; order Hymenoptera; family Cynipidae; genus Andricus; species Andricus quercusramuli. The sequence goes on from CAKNXH010060511.1 coordinate 95,063, forward strand.
AGCATGGAGGTATTGTTGCATGAAAAGGGGGAAAAAAGGGCAGTAGCATGGGTGAAGGGAGTGTTGGGTAAGATGGAGATGAAGAGAAGGAAGGAGGAAGAGGAGTGGAGAAGGAAAGATTGTAAATAGGAGAGAAAGTAGATATAAGTAACATGTAAATATTGTAAATAGTAGATAAGTAGTAGGTATTAGAGCGATAACAGAGGTTGGCAAGCGAGGCAATGCGAAAAAGTAGGGATATGCGAGCGAGGCGAAGCGAGGAAGGCAAGGCGATACGAGCGTGCGGCTTAGAGATAAGGAATGGAAGGATGTTAGTTTTTAAGGGTTAGTTTTAAGAAAATTCTGTAAAAAATGGATGTGTAAGCAAGTCAACTTTTTAAGGCCAGCAGGCTGAAAAATAAACGTTTATCTATATATATATATATATATATATATATCGGTTGCGTGTACATCTCACGTAGTTTACCTGCATGGCCTTCTCTCTCAAACTCTTAAAGAGAAAAGAGAGAAAGGGGAAAGAACATTGGACCCAACGTTGCCAACTCGTAGGAAATGTCCAATTACAAGAATTTTGTTACAAACAAAGGACACTATTATCAAGCATTTCTGTATGTTTCTTTACAGTCGATGCAAAGGAAAAATTGTACAAAAAAGGTTCGCATTCAGCCTTGAACAAAGTTGTAAGTCAATCGAGGTGCATGAAAATCATCTAATGGCCATTTGACATTATTTTCTTTTCCAAATTACCATTTGTTCAAATTTTCACATTTCCAAATTACTATTTGAAATAATATTTATTCATCCTAATTTTCGTTCAATATGACGACTTTTCTTTTTCCAAAATATTTAACATAATATTTATGTATATGCCGGTATTGCCATATTAAATATCGGGATGGGGTCAACTTTGCACGTAGCAACTTTGCACGTGCCCAACTGTGCACGTCGATGGCCAGACGGACAACTGTGCACGTCGTTGGTCAGAGGGACAACTGTGCACGTCTAAATTTCGACGTGCACAGTTGTCCAAGTACCATCTGTGCATGTGCACAGTTGTCCAAATGACAACTGTGCACGTCGAAATTTAGGCGTGTACAGATGGACTCCTGTGCACTTCAGCGTGCACAGATGTCACTTTCCTAACTGTGCACGTGCACAGATGTCTCTTGCCCAACTGTGCACGTGCACAGATGTCACTTGCCTAACTGTGCACGTTTATGTCCTTACGTAAGGGTTTATACGAGGGTGATCCTTTGTATCTACGTATAATAAATTTTCAACAGTTAAAATTATTCAATCCAGGTGGAATGGAGCGTATTAACTTTCTTAAAGTTAGTTTAAAAATATTTCAAATATTATTTTGATGAAATTATTCCTTTCAAATTATTGAAGATATGTGAAAATCTCTTTTCGTTCGACCCCCTTAAAAACGCGTCATTGTATGTACGTGAAGCAGACGTAATGTGGCCACTTCCAGCCCAGTGACGTTCGGACATGCGCACTCCGCCGCCGAGCTGACATGAAACTTTACGCCCGCTACATGAAACTTTACGCCCGCTATATAAAACTTTAGGACCACTACACATACAAATACAGTACAGTGTGTGTCAAGGGTGTACGGCTATTTTGACTCGTCAAAATAGCCTTCTTTACGCCCTCGATACACAATGTACTATTTTGAATTTAATTTTCAATAATTTCATCTCATCAAGCTTATTTGAGTCTTCCAGTGGGTATAGAGACATCTGATGTCCTTTGAACGTCCTAATGACCACTGACTACCGTGCCTACTTGGTAGGTATTTATTTTTTTCTAGTTACTTATCTGTCTTTGATTTGACCAAATCGTTTATTTCTTTTATGCCTTTTTTTATGATTTGACAAAAAATAAACCGTTAAATAAAATATTTTTTATGAGTGTTTTACTGTTGTTTATGTGGCGATGTATAATGACGGGTTACACATTTGTCTTGGTCATTGGTTAGAGAAATCTCAAGGTTCATTTATTTGGGTGGTTCACATGTTTTTCTTCAAATTTTCTTGGTCTCGCCCGCCAGATTTATTCAAACACAAAAAAGTAAGCACGTATTTTTCTAATTTTGAAATCAATTGATTTTCAGAGTTTGTTCAAAGCCCATAAACGTTCACGTGTATTTCCTCTGGAAAAAGGCCTTTTTGAAAATTTGCGATAGAATCGTTAATATTAAATTATCTTGCTGCACCTGGCACGATTTTCTTCAAAATTTTCTGCTTAATACTTCATAAGTGGAAAAATAAAGTATTATGTCCCGCGTGAAAAAAGTTCCCTTGCTCAAGCATGGGTCGAAAATAGTGCAAAAATGTTCAAAGTTTGACGGATTCCAGAGTTTAACTTGCATAAAAACAACTACAAAACCTTACAAATTCTCTCTATTTATCGTATCTCATAAATTGGCCTAGTTTTAAGTGCTTTTTCGTACAAAAATTCATAATTGGTTCCGAATATAGAAACTGTACGTATCACTCCAAAGGTAAGATTCATAAATCTATTAAAATTTGTTAAATTGATATTTCCTAGTTGAATAATAATATTTTGCAGCCCAAAATTCGACTGTTAAACGATAAACTTTCCAAGAATATAGCCAGAAAGCGTTCAGTTCTAAAGAACAAATGGGAGAAAGAATTCGGACATGCGCTAAAGTTTGAAAATCTCATAGAATTCAAGGAATTCATAGCTTTCCGTGAATTCGCAGTGAATTCGATGAATGCATTAAAATCTTTGAATTCTCTGAATTTCTTGAATTCTTTGAATTCCTTGAATTCTCCGAATCCCTTGAATTCTCTGAATTCAAGAAATTCTCTGAATTCCTTGAACTCTCTGAATTACTTAAGTACAACCCTTACGTAAGGACATGAACGTGCACAGTTGGGCAAGTGACATCTGTGCACGTGCACAGTTGGGAAAGGGACATCTATGCACGTGTACAATTGGGAAAAGGACATCTGTGCACGTGCACAGTTGGACAAGGGACATATGTGCACGTGCACAGTTGGGCAAGGGACATCTGTGCATGTGCACAGTTAGGAAAGTGACATCTGTGCACGGTAAAGTGCACAGATGGGCTCCTATGGTCTTGGACGTGCACAGATGGACGTGCACAGTTGTCCGTCCGGCCATCGACGTGCACAGTTGGGCACGTGCAAAGTTGCTACGTGCAAAGTTGTCCGTCACCCTTAAATATCTATCGTTCTTCTGCATTGACATTTGTCATTTATACGACTTATTGTTTGACTTAATTTAAATTCGTTCGAATAGCCATATAACCTAAAATTCCTTCACAACAATTTTCAGATATCATGATCCTCAGTACACCGAATTAACATGTCATTAATGAACAGTGGTGTAACAAAAATTTCATTTTACCTGAAGAACATTCGGCAAGAAAAAATAGCACGAAATTTAAATACAGCCAATTCAAATTTCTTATTTGACTTTCGTGACATTATTTGTATGCTGAACCGCTTTTAGGTAAAATGAAGTTTTCGTCACACGATAAGTCATTGCAAATGACAATGTGTAAAAAAAACTATGCTTAACGATAGTTCGTATAATAAAATTAAATAAAAAATGTAATTCAAAAAAATAGGAACCCCTCTTGCTGAAAAGGACCCCAAAAATAATGAATTTGTTCCAAAGGAACCTCCAGTTGGTCATCCAAAGGAACCCAATTTTAATAGAGACATTTGTTATTGATTGGTTTGTGAATGCGCCTTCATTTTGTTCTATATTCAAGTGTGTCAAACGAACCCTTTCATGTGTCCACAACAAATTTTCAAGATTTATCGTGCTAGATAATAAAAAGAATACAAATAAGTTATCTAATTAATTAATTCATTCATCAAATTAATCAACTAAAAAATTATGGTGCAAATATTTGGCAACGCTGTCGTCGACTTACAGACGACGGCCATACTAGTGCGTAGGTGATTTTGTTCCCCCTACGCTGCACTGCCTACAGGGTGGAAACCTTCCTACTATAAAGTTCATAAGGCATACGCTACGTCTCATTTTTACAAACCTGAGTTCAGATAATAAGTACTTAGATTTTAGATGTATTAACAGCACTGCAGTCCTGATGAAGAAACTGTACAATTGCATATGGAGCAAACAACTAATTGTTATGTTTTGTTAAACCAAAATCTATCATTAATACGAAATTAATCAATTTCATATTTTAATAATTTGAATCTTAGTTTGAGTACAAAATAAAAGAAAAGAGTGTACAGACTTTGATCAAATCATTAATTGCATATTATTACCATGTAATTTCTCTTGTTAGTATCCTAATCAGTGGCGTAGCCAGGATTTCATAAAGGGAGGGGTTCGAAAGGCTGAACAAAATGTACGTTACTACTTACAGGGAAAAATTCGTATCATTTAAGACATAAAATTCATGAATGTCATATCTATCATCCTTGCCGGAAAAATTGTTTTACTTTCCTGATATATTCCATATTCCACGTAGACAGTTATTGGTGGGGTGAGGAGGTGTCAGAAGTCCATGATCGTTCCCGAGGGGTGCCGGGGGTTCTAGCCAAAATCCACGTGGGCGCATGTTCTTCTGCACCTACGGATTTCTTTTAAGAAAAAACATGAGAAAATCAAAAATTTGAATGACTTTTTTGTTGGACCTCATTCCTTGTATCGTTGGGCTTTTTTTTAAAAGAAAAACTAAATTTTCAGCTAATACACCGCTCCTTTGGGCTTCCTTGCTTTTGAATACGAGGAATATCCAAATTTCAATGAAATATGGAATAAGTCCACGTGGACAGAGGATTCAGTGGGGGGAGGGAGTTGTGAAAAGTTTACTTTTTCCACGAGGGGGAGGGGGAGCAAAGTCATAAAAAATTATCCACGTGGTACATAGGCGGCCTCCAAAAGCGCGCTCGTTCATTTCAGACCGATTAAAGAAGAATCTGGGGTTTGAAACGAATTATTGTATTTTATTATATTAGATTATATATATACATATGTTATTTCTATTACAAAAGTTATTGTTTAAATTTTGACTTAATATTACACCCACAGTATAATAATACATATATAGTATCGTAAGTGGGCAGTTGAGTAAATATGCCTTGTTCTATTGTCAAGGGGGGGGGGGGGGTTTAACCCCAAAATCTCCCTTGGCTACGCACAGTGGGCCAGGATCGCATTTTTTTGGCCAAAAGTCAAGGTTTGAACTTGACTCAATTGAATATATTTTCGACTTTCAGACACCTTGAAGTATCTGTATTTGGAGTTTCTTATCAATCAGATGCCCTGGGTTTCGGTCAGAAATACTCAAAGTGGAGAAATGGAACTCGATTTTCTCTACTTGGTGACTAAAAAGAAGGAATACAATTTTATGATATTTATAGAAAAGCAATCGGTTTTTGATTTTTTTTAATACAGTTTGGATCAATAAATTCAGAAAATGGCGGAGAATCGACAAAACTCGTCTAAAATTTTTAAAATCACATGTTTTATTCACAAAAGACTTGATTTTTCCCCGTAACGGCTGCTGCCGAAACTTCATTCTCCGGCATTCCCCTTCGAATCCAAAACAGTAAGGTACCAGCGAGTTCTTTGGGATGTCTATTTTGACGCAAGGGTGCTCACTTTTGCTCGAATTCATATCCTGCTGAAGAAACAACGAATAACTGCGAGCTCACGCATGGAGTCGTCCACGCGCAACAGCGCATGGGGCTACAAATTCTCACATACACTAGAGTCCCGCTATACTGGCCGTTTCGGGGGTACACTCAATGGCCTTCACACTATTTCGGGACTCTCCAAACCGTCCTTCTTATCCTTCTTGCTTGTGGCTTCTTATAGTGCCGAATCGGAAACATCGCAACTCCGCTGACCTTGAAAGCGCCTCTCTCTCGCAGGACTCTAGTGTGTAATATATATTTGGAATTTCATCTCTATGACTACCGCTGGATTTTTCCAGTATCTTTTCTGAAATATATATTGAACGAGATCCGAATGGATAGATTCATCTTGTTTTCCTCCTCAAAAGATACTAAATTATCGTAATACCCTAAGTGTAATTTTTTTTTAGAAACTGAAAGCTGCACGAAGCTTGTAGTTTCTTGCCGTCCGCTTTTCGGCCTCATTTCCATTTATTGATAAATGAATATTTATTGATTTATTCAATATGACAACATTCACGAAACGTGAGATTTTGGAAAAAATTCCAAATGATGAAGCAAGGGAGACTGCTGTTCAGTATATCTTGCATGAAGATAAATACAGAGCCTCTCGTAGGATTAAAGAAATATTTGAAGCATATAATGCAGATTGGCTGAATTCGATTTTTCTCGTTCCTGAATTGAGATTGGAAACTCTTGACCGTAAGCCTCCGAGACGTGGTCGCCCAAGTGTTGATTTTGCGGAAATGTCGGATAGATCAAAACGGCAAGAGATAGCAAAAATGAGTTAAAATTTTAAGAATTACTTCTATACTTACACCATTTAGGTGGATTAATAATCACATATGAAGGAAAAAACAAAAAAAAATTGTTTTCCACTTTTCGTGGATTTTGTGGCTAGAAGTCGAAAAACACATCAAAATCTAGAACAATAAAATCTGAGGATACTTATATATGGTTTCTGCGGGTGTTGATTCCGAATCTGCTGTCAGAATTTTAAAAAACAAAATGGCAATTCCAATATGCCGGTCAAGTATTTGAAAAAATCGTTGAATTTACATGGAACGTGGCATCCAGGGGTTTTCGAGGGCGCTGATTCCAAATCTGACGTCAGAATTCCAAAAAACGAAATGACCGATTCGATACATAATGTTTTGAAATACTCGTCCTCCATACTCGATTCACCATTTTGTTTTTTGAATTGTTGACTCCAGATTTGAAATCAGCACCCTCGAAAACCCCTAGATACCACTTTTTAAGTATATATAATAATTTTTTGAAATACTTGTCCGCCGTATTGAAACCGCCATTTTTTTTAAATTTTGACGCCAGATTCGGAATCAGCGCCCTCGAAAACCCCTAGATACCGCATTTGAAGCAGTTTCAATAATATTTTGGAATACTCGTCCGGGGTAAAAGCTACCACAGGGTTCGCATCCAGCCCCTTGACCGTGCCGTCCGGCGATCTATTGTTTTGGCCGAGTCGAGCGCTGGCCGTACAGTCTTGTTCAAAAAGACGCACGGTTCGCAGTGCGAACCCTCTGTACTACCCATCCTCGAGATACATTAGAGACACTAGGAAAAGGAAAAGAAAGCAAATACAGGGCAGCACTACATATCATGGGGCCCCGTCTGGATGTATGCTACATATTTAAAATTATTTTACAGTTTTTTTTTTTTTTTTTATCTAAATGCGTCTAGTCGCCCCTATTAACCAGTCGCCACTAATACTTCTGTATGCTCTAATGAGTTCCCGAGACAAATTTAGTTGAAAATGTCAAAAAGCCCCCTGAGTACATATGAATATCTTGGTTAGATTCTTAAGAACCTTGTTCTTAAGAGTTAGCGAGAAAGACTAATTTGATATGTAGTGCTGCTCTGTATTTGCTTTCTTTTCCTTTTCCTAGTGTCTCTAATGTATCTCGACGATGGGTAGTACAGAGGGTTCGCACTGCAAATCGTGCGTCTTTTTGAACAAGACTGTACGGCCAACGCTCGACTCGGCCGAAACAATAGGTCGCCCGACGGCACGGTCAAGGGGCTAGATGCGAACCCTGTGGTAGCTTTTACCCCTCGTCCGCCATATTCGATCCGCCATTATGATTTTGTAATTTTTGACATCAAATTTGAAATGAGCGTCCTCAAAAACCCCAGTATACACGAAAAAGGGAATGGGTCGACCGGCTGCCGCGCGATGAGAGCTCCACGCGCTTCGAAACATGGGCGGTCAACCTCTTGATTCGGGAGGGCGGCGACACTTGCAAAGGAGATCTACCTGCCAGCGGCCAAGTCACAAAACTTGCCATGGTCCGTGGTGAGTTTTCTGCCACGGTTAGAGCCCAAGCACGTGGCAGAATAGTTTCCACAGAGCAGGTTAGTTAGTATTCTAAGGCACGTGGCGCTCTCATCGCGTGGCAGCCAGTCGACCCATTTCCTTTTCCGTGTACCAAGTTTGAGATGTATTCGACGCAAAATCGAATTTTGGCCACTTTTTGTGGTTCCTGGCCCACTGTGCTACGCCACTATCCTTAATACACATTATGATTCTCAAGCGTAACGAAAAATTCTAACACCAAATGATATTCGTGAAAGGAGATATTTAATAGGTGAATTTTACAGATTCTACTGAATTTATTTCGACAGTTTTGGACGCATAATAAAATGTTTAAATATTTTTTATTTTCACTTTTTAGTTCACAAATTTAAATTCTAAAGAAAAAATTCTTCTCAAATAAGGCGCGCTGGCTGGCTTTTTAAAGGCCGTAGCCGGGTAAGCATGGGTGACGTGCCCCCGCTTGTTTTTGGTTCATGTTTTAGGGGTAAGTTTCTTCCATTATACAGCTAATTTACCCCAAGTGCCTGAAAAAAATTATTGTAATTTTGTAACAATTTTTTTGTAATGAATTTTTGATGCCTACACCGCCATTTTTTATGTAATATACTTATGTCCAAAGTAACGACATATATTTTTTGTGATAAGATCAAAGAATCATGGTTAAGAAAATAAATCAGAAATAATGGCCCCTACTATGTATATAATTCCATTAGAATGGGGAGCCAACTTAATTTTCAGCTTATATGTAAATCATTAAAGTATGTATGATTTGAACAGTAAACCTTAGTATAATATGCTTTATACTTAATATTCGTCACTGTCTTTCCCTATAACGGGAATTACACATCATTTTCCATGTAAATCATCGTATAAACGGGCTAAGGGATTCATACTATTTTGTGTAAAAAATTTACTAAGAATTTCAGCAGGCCTTACGATTTTCGACAGGTACCTCGCGTGTGATAAGTAATAAATAATGGCTGCTACATGGAAACAGCAGCCAGCTGTTCTTCAACCAGTGGCACATTCACAAACATATCTTTTAATTCCTGCAATAATCACACTGTTTCGTCTGCGTTCAATGAAACATCTATATAATTTTCGACGAATACACGGAAAAAAGTGGATAGTAAGATTCACTTTTATGTATTGTTAACTTGAAGTTTACTTCTTCGCATGTAAACTGTATGAATAACTAATTTTTATGGTAAGCAAAGAATTGTGAGTTTGACTTTTCCAAGTGAGTTCGATCTCCTTTTTCGCATTGCAATGAGCACTGCGCGAGATTGTTAGCCTTACTATTTGGAATTGTAAGTAAGCTCAGTGACACAACTAGAAACGCGTAGGCCCCCTCCGCAAAATTTTTTGGGAGGCCCGTTTGAAAATAAAAAGGAAGGACAACTTATAACTTGCTTATCAATAAAACAACAGATTTTCGGTTCTCAATGCCTATTGACAGTTTACAAAATGAAATAAATTGTGAGAAACTATTTTAAAATGTTTTCTCTTTTATCATAATATTAGTCGAGATAATTATTATAAATAAACATAGTGAATAACTCTACTTTATACTTCAATACTGTTTTTATGTTTTGTACAAAATTTTCGGAATCTGAAAATATTCTGAAGTATTATATTAAAAAGAACTTTTTTACATTATTTCTACTATGGAATTTTCTGCTTATGATATTTTAAATTTCCTATAACACAAAACATGATTAGGGTCATACTCGATTAAGCCACCCAGGTTCAAAAATTATATTATTTGGAAGAATTTTTTTTTAGTGGAATAATGCATTGTTTTTGACATCTCATTTTTTGACACAAAAATCAAAAAATAATTTGTAATAAAATTTTAGTTGAAATTTATTTCCAATTTTAACGTAGTATAATTGTTTTCAACGTGTCACATTGATATTTGTAGAAATTACTATCATTCAATTAAAAAAAAAAAATTTCTTATTTTTTCCCGATTTTCAACAACAATAAAATCTACCATACTACTGTGATATCGCGATCTTTAATTTTTAATTTCTCGGAACCGAATAATTTTTTTGCATTAAACAGTTCTTATTCTAATTCAGCATCCCAATATCTCTTGAGGAAAATTTTATTTTTGCAAAAAATTTTAATTTGAATCACTATTCAACGTGGCTTCCGTTTCCGGTACGGATCGCGATTGTTGGTGATTTTTGTGGTGCTAACATTTTGGCTTTGGTGAAGGGAAAAAGGGAGTTTGAAAGGAGAAAGGGCGGTTAGTAGAGTGTTTAAGGGCTAAGGAATAAGTGAGAATGAAGGGGTTGTTAGAAATGTGGTGAATGATAATATAATTGTCAAAAGTGAAAGAGAAGGATTTTGAGGTTAGGAACGGTTGTGAAAAGTGGTGAGTTTTCAAGCGGGGTGAGTGACAGATGAGAGTGAGGGTTGGATGAATGAGAAGAGACAGTTTAAGAGTGGTGAGTTATTGTGTGGGAGATTTTGAGTGATTTTTTCGAGTGATAGCTTCAGATTTAGATTGAACAATTTGCATGGCGGATTGAAAGCGAGGGAAAAGAAAACGTGACGTAGGAAAGAATACGTGGCAGAATGCCGGTCACACGAAGTCCAGAGAGAGGGTAGCAGGAGACGGATACAGATAGAAGGTCGAGAATTAACAGCGAATGTAGGCAAGAGAACGAGGCGAGCGCGAATATTGAAGGTAGCATTGGCGATAATGAAAGTAATGATGAGGGAGAGGTATTAGAGAAGCTCGGTAAGGGAAGGGAAGATACGGCAGCAAGCAAAAAAGGCAGACCGACGAACCTGCAAAGGCTACAAAGAGCGCACAGTTTAAACAGTACGAACGCAAAGGGCTTTTTTGATAAGTGGCGACAACCAGCGACCACGAGTAGTGAAGGGGAGAAGTCGGAGGATAATAAAAGGGTTAGAGACGAGTTAGATGAGGAAGGGGAAAATGAGAAAGCGCTCAAGAAGATCAGGCAAAAAAAACCACCTGAAAGGAGGTCAGGGGGGAGTAGTCTAGAAGGCCTCGAGAAACTCATCAAAGGCCTCCGAGAGGAAACCTGCAAAGGTTTTGACAGAGCGAGGACGCATAGGGAAGAAGTCAGGGAGGAAGTAAAAAAAAAGAGAAAGAAATGGGATGCTCTGTGGAAGGCCGAGAAAGAGGAGGTATTTAGAAAACTGGATAGGATAGAGAGTAAACAGATAGAGAGTGAGAAATAAAGGAGAACTGAAATGAGTTCGCTTCAGGAGAGGGTTAGAAAACTAGAATGCCGGAGTGAAAAGAAGGAAGAGGTGGGAGTAGGAGACGTAGTCAAGGGGGGTGATAAGAAACTGCAGGAAGAAAATGAGAGAATGCGCAGACGGCTGAATCAAATAGAAGTAAGACTAGAAGGAGAAGAGAAATAGAAAAGAAAGCGAAACATAGTAATTAAAGGAATGAAAGTAGCAAGCGCCTCCGGAAAGGAAGAAGTAAAGACGCTGATGAATGATATTGGGGCTCAGGGGTGAGTGGAGGCGGTGAAGGTACTGGCGAGAAAGACAGAAGGGGAAATAGGTGTGCTTATAGTAAAAGTGGGAAGCGAGGAGGAGAAGAGAGAAATTATGGAAAGGAAAAGGATACTAAAGGGTAGGAATAAAAGAATTGACGAAGACCTGACATGGAGAGAGAGAGAGAGAGAGAAATAGGAAGTGTATGATCGAACGGAGAGCATGGGTAGAAAGGAGGAACGGGGGTAATGTTTGTATAGGGAAAGACAGGTTGTGGGTGACTGGGATGAAGTGGATCTCGGACGAAGAGAGAGAAGGGCTGAGAGCAGAGGGATCAATACTTGGGAGGAGGGAAAACGAAGGTAATGAGAGTAATCAAATTTTTTAATCAAAATTTGTTTATAACTTATGTAAACAACAAATTTTGAAGTTGGCATTTTAGGTAAAATAGTCTTATAATAATATAAACTCACCCCTGAAATATTAACCAAAAACAAGCGGGGGCCTGTCATCCATGCTTACCCGGCTAGGGCCTCTCAAATGTTTTAAATATTACTTGTAATTGTTAACAAATTTATCATAATAATATTTTCAGATTACATAAAACTTCAAAATACTAAGCATAACGTTTACATTTTCATTTTTACATTCTCATCATAATAAGAAGGTATTATTTTTGTGTGCATGTGAGAGTAGGGTGGTCTAAGCACATATTTCCCATAAGAATCAGGATGGCCATTGCTCGGGAAATAGCCGGGATAAAAACTGTGATTATTTTATATTTACTCAAGGCGCAATGTGTTGACGAGTTCGCAATTGCTCTTATATTATTCTTGGACCTTTATTTGTTCGAATGAGGTATAAATTACTAGCTAAGAAAAGCAAAGAACAAAATGTTTGAATAACGTCACGTTTCAGAAATAGTATTTAAAGGGGATTGGGTCAACTTTGCACGTAGCAACTTTGCACGTGCCCAACTGTGCACGTCGATGGCCAGACGGACAACTGTTAACGTCGTCGGTCAGACGGACAACTGTGCACAGTTGTCCAAGTGACAACTGTGCACGTGCACAGATGGTAATTGGACAACTGTACACGTCGAAATTTAGACGTGCACATATGTCACTTTCCTAACTGTGCACGTGCACAGATGTCACTTTCCCAACTGTGCACGTGCACAGATGTCACTTGTCCAACTGTGCACGTGCACAGATGTCACTCGTCCAACTGTGCACGTCCACAGATGTCCCTTTCCCTATTCTATTTTGAATTTACTTTTCAATAGTGTTATCTCATTAAGCTTCTTTGAGTCTTCAAGTGGGTATGGAGACATCTGATGTCCTTTGAACGTCCTAATGACCACTGACTACCGTGCCTACTTGGTAGGTAATTATTTTTTTCAAGTTACTTGTCTGTCTTTGATTTGACAAAATCGTTTATTTATTTCATGTATTTTTTTATGATTCGACAAAAAGTAAACTGGAAAAGAAATTTTTAAAAATATTTTTTATCAGTGTTCTACTGTTGTTTATGTGGCGATGTATAATGACGGGTTACACATTTGTCTTCGTCATTGGTTAGAGAAATCTCAAGGTTTATTTATTTGGGTGGTTCACATGTTTTTCTTCAAATTTTCTTGGTCTCACCCGCCAGGTTTATTCGAAAACAAAAAAGTAAGCACGTATTTTTTTCATTTTAAAATCAATTGATTTTTAGAGGTTGTTCAAAGCCCATAAAAGTTCACGTGTATTTCCTCTGGAAAAAGGCCTGTTTGAAAATTTGCGATAGAATCGTTAATATTAAATTATCTTGCTGCATCTGGCACGATTTTCTTGAAAATTTTCTGCTAAATACTTCTTAAATTCAACTCCTATAAACCATTTTCATAGGGGCTCGAAAAAAACTCCAGAAGTGGAAAAATGAACACTGTTTGAGAATCACTTCTTTGAGTTGAGAACACTTTACGTTCAAATAAGCATTAAGACTTTAGAATGCACGAGTCGGAACTCAAACGAAGAATCATTATCTGTTTAAGTAATATATCGCGTCGAACTTGGCCTCAGAAATAGGTCACAAGTGCCCTTCACAAAAGTTTGAACAGAACTAAGAAAATGATTCTAAATACCGCCCAGCCAAGCCGAGCGAGCCACCAAAACAACAACGTTACCGCTTTACGCCCGCGGTCGCAAGGTTTGGAGTGACAGGCAACAAGAAAAGTGACCGCGCGGAACAATAGCGTCAGCAAGAAGCTTCCAAATAATCACGAACTTTATTAGCTTAACATAAAATTATTTTTTGTTTCAACTAAATCAAATTGAATAGCCTCAAAAAAGTATTAACAAGATCATAGAAAAATTTTCAGAGATACCGGCTCAGGGATCGAACCCCGGACCTCTAGCGTGAGGTCCAAGCGCCTAGCCACCTTATTATTATTATGAAAAAAAATGAGGAAGCTTATTTTTCTTTCAGGCTTAAGATAGTTACAGCCCAGTATGTCGAAGGCGTTTTCGTTAAGAGTTAGATTTTTTTAAATAGTCTACACGGGGATATGTCCTGGCATATATCACTAGTCAAGGACGCATTTTATAATGCAATCAAATGATCTGATAAGAGCAGTATGCCTAATATGCTATAAAAAAATGAGGAAGCTCATTTTTCTCTCAGGCTTAATATGGTTATTGCCCAATATGTCGAAGGCATTTTTGGTTAGAGTTGGATTTTTTGTTCGTTTGAATATTATGCACGGGGTTGTCTCGGTATATATTATCAGTCACGGACGCATTATTACAATGCAATCAAGTGATCTGATAAAATCGTGTGCCGTGACATATTGGGCGAAGCCAGGTTTTACCCCATCATTCACGGACTGGGTTGTTCATTAGGATAATGAAACTTTCATATCTTGTGGCGCTTTAAATGTGATATCTACAAGAAAAAAGTGAAAATCCGTTCATGAATAGCTCATTTGAAACAGAATTTTCCAGAGACAGCAACTATTATGATGAAAATTAACTGTGAGCATCAGCAACACATTTACATATTTAACAGTTTGTCATGAAAAATTTAATGAACACAAAAAGTGAACGTCGTTGAGTTCTTCACTATTTTTTATCTTGTTCAATATCTTCGACTGGACAATGTAAAGGGAGAATGTATCTATAGAGACAGAAAATTAAATGGTGGTAATAGAAAAAGGTGGGAGAAAAAATTTACAATTAAATTAGGTGAGTAGGGGAGTAGGGAGGGTAATAGGCGGTTGAAAATCAGGGAATGAGAAAGAAAATGTCACTAGTTTGCAGGTTTCCAGGTTTTCATCCAACTTCGGACCGCATATTATACTTTAGGATTCTCTGTTTCCATTTTGTGTCATATATTTCTAAATGTATCATCATTTCACTGATAAGACTGCCTGAGTGAATGCTCAGCTCAACATGCATAAGCCTGTGAAACTGACAAAATGACGAAGGCAATATGGAGCATCGTTGGCGTGCAAATATATTTTTCGAGTAAGAATAGAAAGCCTTTTTATAGGACAATGTGGGGAGATAAAAGAGAAGGACGTAGCTAAGGAGGTAATCGACGTTGCGACACCAACAATCTAGATTAGTCTCGATAGTTCAATAGTGCATTATTGAAATATCGCTCTGCTGGTTCCTTCTGAAAGAAGAATACTAATGATTAAGCCCGCTATAAACGCTACAGTAATAAAATACAATAAAAATTCGTTCTTTCCTACCAAAAGAATAATTAATTGAATTAATAATTAATTATTATATCCTATTATCCTTAGACTTTCATATTCGATTATTCAATATCGTTCATGCTTTGTTAAGAATACGTGTTCAGATAAATTTTTTTTTAGAAATCTGTTATGCATAACAGAATCAATCTATTTTCGACATCTTTAACAATTTTCTGAAACCTAGAAAACATTTCAGACATAAAAGTAACGGAATTTTACGAATGTGTGTTACTAAACTCGAAATCACGATATAGGGAAAGGTGCCTAAGAAAGTTAATAGTTATTATTTCATATAGATAATATCTATCTTACCGTTGGAGAATAGCTGAAAGAGCTGGCAATAGCAGAAATTCAAATTTTCCATCGATAAGTGCCAAGCTCTCCCAACCTAACGTAACCTCTTTCTGCTTTCAGTTCACTAACACGAGATTCTTTAAAATATGTTGCTTCTTCAGTTTATATAAATTAATTCCTGTTCTCGGGAAAATAATATTTGTAATCTTACAACTTTTGTTAAATTTCTAATTATTTCTATCTTTTTAATGTACATTTCATAATTGGCTTTATTTAACGCTTATTTTACGTTTTATAATGTGTTTTGATTATGTAATCCATCGTGAAGGTACATAAATGTTTAAACAATGTATTGGAAACAAAATTTACTAACATCAAATATTAAATAAAATGATTTTTATTTCCTTAAGACGGGGCATGTGAAATATTGTTCGCAGCATCAAAATTTATTACCTTCTGAACAAACAAACAAAAGGAAACAACCAACTATATGAAAGGCATCTTTCCCCTACCTATGTTTGATAAAGTTCAAAATCCAGATACTGTAGGCCACAGTTTAAATGACTGAATGTTTCAATGCCATATACTCATTTTTAAAGCTTAATGTTTTAAGGCTGTTTTTCAAAGTGTCTTATTATAGAATGTAGATTGATGGTGAGGGGTGGAAATATGCAAGATATTACTTGTTGGTTTCTGTAATTATTATGCACCTTCCTCAAGAGTCGTTAAGACGAAATATAAAGTCGGGGCCAAATTTCGAGGCCCCTCACTTCTTTTGATTGCAACTCGCACAAAAGAAATCTCTGAAATGTGGAATAAAAAGTATGCGAAAGCATAAAGTCTTCCGAATTCATCGATTAGCTCGCTTTTATCATAACAATTTTTTTCATTAGTTAGGCGACATTAGGAAAAATCTGAAAAAATTCACAGATATTCTTTGAACATTCCTGAATGCAATGTATTTTTCAAAATGCTGAAATATTCAATAATTTACTTTCTAGGGTGATATATTTACAAAAACTTTATCTTGAGAATTATTGAAGATGTAAGCCGTTTAATGGCTCCAAATGTGCAGTTTTGTCATGCGAGTGCAGTGCAATAATTAAATTTATGGTAAAATCATTCTTACACAAGAGAAATCATTTTAAATATTCCGGACTTTAATCAGTGTGCTCGTGTGGCCAGCACAATGGGACAAGGAGCAGCAAAAAAGTACCCTTCCTATGACAATAATTCCAGAAGCAAGCCAAATCAGAAATAGCGTGGTTGAAGAAAGCAGGGCCGTCTCAACGTCTCCAAGATACATTTACAGAGCTGGTCCTCAAAAAATCGGAACCTTATTACGAATATTAACCCAATTAAAAATATTTTCGATAGAAAAATTTTTTTTAAAATAAATATCCTCTCAAACTCCTACCCTCCTGGATATATTTTAAACTGACTCCAATTTTTTCGAGAAATCCAGATTATTTGTTTAAGTTTTAGAAATCTTCATAAATATTCATGGTAGCTTAATCTTTCAAAATGAAGAATTATTTAAAATTTTTCCCATAGTCTTCACAACATTTTTACATTGTTTTTAAACATTTAAAATGCTTAAGAAACTTGAAAAATTTATTTCAAATGTAACAAAATCTATATTTCGCTCTACATTGTTGGAAATCTTTTCAGACCGTAACTTATTTTCAAAATATTTTCAGAACTTCTGATTACCTTTTTGAATAATTTGAATGTTTCCTGCAAATTGAAAGTAATTGCCTTTAAATTTTCTAGTTTATATTTCGTCAATTTGGAAAATATTTTTAAGAATTAGGCATTTTAATTTCCCCATGAATTTCCGTAGAAATTTAGTTTGGTTTAGTTTCTAGTTTAGATCGTAGCACGCTATTTCGCGGGCCGCGTCTCTCTCTCTCTGTTATCCGCCTTTCCTCGTCCACTCGTAGTATGGAAGAGGACGCGGTTGCACCAACATGGGGCAACAACTGCAGCAGCAAAACCAGCGAACACCACAGCTGATGTAGCCTATATTTTTTTCTGCTGTTTCCGTCTCGTTTTACTCAACACGCGGCTGTCCAATACGATATATATATATATATATATATATATATATATATATATATGCGCGTCTGTGTGTATGACCACCCATCTCACGGTCGTGAGACGTGGTCATAGGTTTGATTTACCGGGGGTCGCTTCTTATATGGCAGTTGCTCCCAGTAGGATCCTGCGGTGGTTTAACACTAGAAGTACCGGGATGTTCTGCCACCTTTGGTCATCACGAGGGATCATTTGAGTAGATAAGTAAGGCGGGTTCTAACTCAAGCTTCCTACCTTACCGACATCGAGAAGATTCTAGTTGTAGTGGTTCGTGTCCGTGCTAAATTTTTCTAGAAAGTGGTTCATGTCCGTGCTAAGCTTCTAGAACATTCTCGAAGGTCCTGATGACGTCATCATGCATTCCTACCTTACCGGCATTGATACAAGAGGGGTACCGGACCTGCTGTACCTACATCGAGAACATTCTACAGCTGACGTCA
>CAKNXH010060511.1:127007-141271 GCA_932178445.1 Andricus quercusramuli
AGTAGAAATTGCCTGGACAATGCAAAATATAACCTTGAAAGTATTTACGTGACATTCTTCAGATAAGAAATAACCTTGAAGCTACTTGTATGAATTCAGAATTGTGCAATATTATTATTATGACGTCAGCAGTAGAATGTTCTCGATGTACGTACAGCAGGTTCGGGCTACTTGTATGAATTCAGAATTGTGCAATATTATTATTATGACGTCAGCAGTAGAATGTTATCGATGTAGGTACAGCAGGTCCGGTACCCCTCTTGTATCAATGCCGGTAAGGTAGGAATGCATGATGACGTCATCAGGACCTTCGAGAATGTTCTAGAAGCTTAGCACGGACATGAACCACTTTCTAGAAAAATTTAGCACGGACACGAACCACTACAGCTAGAATCTTCTCGATGTCGGTAAGGTAGGAATCTTGGATTAGAACGCAGCCTACTCATCTACTCATTTGATCCCTACTTGCGTTGGGTGTCAAATAATGATTTTGAACCGTTTCTACCGTCAAAAGTTAATATAAGTGGAGAGGAGTAGTGAGTCCTGAAAAAGTACAACGTAGTCCTACCGACGTCGCTTCTGCTGCTACCAGGCCCGTGGAGAGGAAAACTGGGCCCGGGGACAAGTAATGACGGGCCCCTATCAGTGGCGGCCTAAGGGGGAGGGACCAGGGATCGACGAGTAGGAGCCGGTGGAGAAGCCGCCCTGGGTGCCAACCTATGCTACGCCGCCACTGGTCCCTATAATTAATTTTTTTAATTTAGAATTTGGACTGATTCCGGAAAATTCGGGCCCCCTCAAAAACTCCGGGCCCGGGGACGATGTCCCCGTCGTCCCCCCTCTCGTCAGGCCTGGCTGCTACTGTAACATCCTTGCTAAATTGTTTGGTGTCGCTGTACTCCCCGATCCGAGAACACGCCGTGCGTTTCAACTTACTGCAAATGTGGTTATTCCTATAGCTCTTTACTATAACTCTTTACTTTTAATTCCCTTAAGAGAATGTCTCTAGTACGACGGGTTGTCAGCATACAGGGGCTCGAATTTCCAGCCCTTTACCGCGCACGCTGATACTCAATTAACTATAACTTCTACAAAAGTTATCCAAATTAATTCTTTAATGGGGGGGTTTGGAAACGTTTTTTTATCAGATTTAAGGTGAATGCAATGATTTTAGATAAAAAAAATTATTTGAGCTTCATTTTGCCATTTTAAACATATTTTTGAGTTTTTCTCCAAGTGCGGCCGTTAATTTTTTTTTCAAAATCATGTTTAAAAGAAAGCTTAACTTTCTATCTTCAAAATGAGCCATTGTCGAAAGTGGGGCGAGAGAAATTGGTGGAGATATGTAAAACTTCTTGCGCGCGGTTTCTGCGTCGCAGTGCAGCTAGGCGCGACGATCACGACGTACCGTCTATTGCGGACTTATTTAACTGTACTTCTTATCATTTCTTCGAAAGAATGTCATTTTTGGCTAAAACGAAATTTAAAATGAAATGAAATTTATAATTCGGGGTGATTTTTCAGTGTTAGTCCCCTCGCCTCTTACATCGAAAATTTAGTCAAATAATTTGCTTATTACACTGTATGTGCACTTCTCGTTCTTCTTTGCCTCACAGTTTTTTTCGGGAAAACATCACATACTATTGATGATGAATATTTTCTCAACATGAGAGTTGATTCAGTAGAAAATTTCAAGGACATTTAAAAAGACTTGCAACGCGTGCTAGCCTACAGGCGTCATCTAAAGATCCGATTTTGACTGCTGAAGCCTTGTTTCAATGGGCTGAGGAAAATTTAGTTGAAACTTTACTTTTCTTTAGTCCCAAAGAAAATCACGCCATCACTACTCAAGAACTTAAGAGGAGATTCACATTAGCAAATACAGTGCCTGGAACACAAAGATATCACTCTTTCGTTCCCTCTGCTGAATTAACTCTCATATTGAAGAAATATTCATCATCAATAGTATCGTATATCGGGGCAGCCTATTCGCTTGCGACGGAAAAATAGATGGGGAGTTAGATAGGCGTATAAATAAGGGTAAGCAGGTTATCAGTAGAGCAGGGTCCATCCCCACAAATAAAAACATCAAAAAAAGCTAAAATGGCCATACATAATTCTATATTCGTACCGACTGTACTATACGGTAGCGAGACATGGCTAAATGGTATAATAATAATAATTGTATGTGACGTTTTTTCGAAAAAAACTGTGAGGCAAAGAAGAACGAGAAGTGCACATACAGTGTAATAAGCAAATTATTTGACTAAATTTTCGATGTAAGAGGCGAGGGGACAAACACTGAAAAATCACCCTGAATTATAAATTTCATTTCATTTTAAATTTCGTTTTAGCCAAAAATGACATTCTTTCGAAGAAATGATAAGAAGTACAGTTAAATAAGTCCGCAAAAGACGGTACGTCGTGATCGTCGCGCCTGGCTGCACTGCGACGCAGAAACCGCGCGCAAGAAGTTTTACATATCTCCACCAATTTCTTTCGCCCCACTTTCGACAAGGGCTCATTTTGAAGATAGAAAGTTAAGCTTTCTTTTAAACGTGATTTTGAAAAAAAAATTAACGGCCGCACTTGGAGAAAAACTCAAAAATATGTTTAAAATGGCAAAATGAAGCTCAAATAATTTTTTTTCATCTAAAATCATTGCATTCACCTTAAATCTGATAAAAAAACGTTCCCAAACCCCCCATAAAAAAGTTAATTTGGATAACTTTTGTAGAAGTTATAGTTAATTGAGTATCAGCGTGCGCGGTAAAAGGCGGGAAATTCGAGCCCCCGTATGTTGACAACCCGTCGTACTAGAGACGTTCTCTTAAGGGAATTAAAAGAGGTTCACTAGGACAATAATTTCGCGGACTTTCAAGAAAATCGGAGACAACAAGTTTTCAGGCGGGTACACTTGACGAATTTTGCCCCATATACCGGTAGTAGAACTGATGGTCCGAAAATGTTTTGTAATCAAATACCAACCAAACCGCAATAGGGGTCAATTGACCCCTGCTGGTAACAGGCTATAAAAACTCGATTTTTTTTTTAAGTGCGCGTCCCATATTTCCGAAAAAATTGTCAAATACTCCTATTTATAAATAATTAAATGTCACAAAACGCCATCTCTCTTCAAGTAACCGCTGCGTAGATTTACCATTTTAAAAATCGAAACGGGTCAATTGACCCCGCCCGGTAAGTCTGGTGTTAACCGCTTATATATATATATATTTCCAATAAGCGAAGAAGTGATTTTTTCAACTGAAAAGAATGGCTTTCCTCGGTGTAGTATATCATATTGACATCAAATGATAAGTACTATTATTTAGAGTATACAAATGATCTTTCTTTTTTTTCTACACATTTGCTTTCAATTAAGTATTAATTTCCTTTAATTCGAAACCGTTCATTTAGTACAGTCTTTACTGTTAATCGTGATTTATAATCTCACTAAACTTTTTGTTCAGTTTCTTTCTTACTCTTTGAAATTAACGAGCAATTCTAAAGACAAAAAGGGTTTTTATATTCGCTATGAAATGGATGTGTATTAATAATAAGATACAATACGATAGACAGAAAGATCTTTTTTGTAATGTTTAATAACTATAAAGTTGTACATAAATAACTTCTTCAGCTTTTCTGGTTCAGTAATCAACCAATATTAAAGTTTCTTGATGATTTCCAGATGATCTTGAATTGTACTTTCTTCATATTCGATTGAATCGGAGCCCGTGCAGAAATTGCCCGATTTCGTACGTAATACCGATCTGGCCCCGATCGGGATTCCCGATCTGGCCCTGATCGGTAGAACTCTGTGACCCATACTTGGGCCAGACCGATTTCCTACTGGAACGCTATCTTTATGCGCTCACAGAATTAGTGCTGGCTATTGTTTTTTGATAGTACAGTGAATTTCGAATATTACTAGATTGTAATATTCTGTCTATTATTATTGAAAATGCCTAAGGCGAGTACGCCACTTTTTCAGAGGCATCGAGCACTAGCCAGTATACAGTCTTGTGGATTATGTTTTGGTCAAGGAGTAAGAGCAACGTAATTTACTGAATACTTTTCACACTGTTTTTTCGTTTTTTTGACACGTAACGGTTCTGAGAGCACGTGGGGCGCTTGTCAAATTTGAAAATTTTAGAACCTTCTTCAACTTTCATCTCATAAATGCTGGCATGAACTGTCTTTATTTTAATTTTTCGGGACCGGTTTAATTTTGATTAATCTAAATTATTTTACCATTTGTGGATTGTTTTTGTAAATACGACATATTTAATTTAATATGAAACACTTTAGATTCCTATGATTTGAAATCAAAATATATTGTTTTATCAACAAAATAGTTGAATTTTCAACCCAGACAGATGAATTTTTAACATAAACAAATTAATTTTCAACTGAAACCAATTATTTTGAAACAAACAGTTGCGTTAGAAATCAAATAGTCGAACTGTCAAGAAAAAATAGCGAATTTTTAAGAAATTACAATAGTTCAACTTTTAACGAAATAGTTCAGTTTTAAAGCTAAAAGGCTTATTTTCTGAAGACAGTTAAATTTTCAACCCGAATAGTTGAATCATTAAACAAATAGTTGAATCGTCAATCAAGAAAGATGAATTTCAAACCAAATAGTTGTATTTGCAACTGGAGAAAGATATTTATCGACCAAACGTGAAATAGTTACATTTTTAGGTAAACAAATAACTTTTAACATAAAAAACACAAATTTTCAACAAAAAAGTTTAACTTTCAAACAAAGAAGTGAAAAAAAGTAAATATTCGACACAGTAGTTCAACTTTAACTAATTAGTTGAATTCGCAATCCAAAAATATGCATTTTTAACTAAATTATTTTGATAAAAAAAAGATGAGTTTAAAAAAAATGTCATTTTCTACCATATAGTTTCATTCTTATGAACAAGTTTAAATTTAAACTTAAACTTTTAACCGAGTAATTTCATGTTCAGTCAAAAAGGTGGTGATTTTAAATAAAAAACAGTTCAATTCGACCTAAAAAGACAATTTTTTCAGA
Organism: Andricus quercusramuli; assembly: GCA_932178445.1. Taxonomy (NCBI): domain Eukaryota; kingdom Metazoa; phylum Arthropoda; class Insecta; order Hymenoptera; family Cynipidae; genus Andricus; species Andricus quercusramuli. The sequence continues at coordinate 132,052 of CAKNXH010060511.1, forward strand.
AAATAGATGAATTTTCAGCCAGGGATAATCATTTACTACAAAAAAGGCGGGTTTTAAACTCATAAACTCAATTTTCAACCATAAATGAAATAGTTACATTTTCAGTTGAAAAATAGTACATTTCGTAACTAGTGCGGACTAACGGCCTTTTTGAAACGAGCGCAATGTTTTTGTAACGAGTAGTAGGTAAGGGCGCCGTAGGCGCCCGAACCGGAGACGAGTCCGCAGGAATCACGAACGATACTTTTCAGAACGAAATCATAAATTGCGTGATTTCATTGTCTCGATGGAAAAATGCAAAATCACGTTTTGAGTTGGCTAAGGTACGCATGAGCTCTGCTACATTTTTGTTCTAGCGAGCGTGAATGAGACAACAGATTATAATGTGCGAGGCGATAAGAACACGCTATACTCTTCGTTAGAAACATCGACTCACTAATCCGCCATGAATTCTCTATCTATCTTTGTCTGCCACGTTTAATTTTTGAATAAAAGACGATTCGTCAACCAACAAATACAATTTTTAACAAACTAGTTCAACTTTAAACGTTAAGAAACTAGATGATATTTTAATAAAGTATGTATTCAAATTTTTATGCCAAAAAGTCAAATCTTCAACCATATATATGAATCGTCAAAATTACAGTTTACGAAACTAATTTTCATGAAAAAAACGAATTTTCAACTGGTTAAATTCAACAAAAAAGACAAATTTTTCACAACAACAAAAACCTTTATTTTCAACAAAATTGTTCAATTTTTAAGTCGAAAGGATGACTTTTCCTCAAAATACATGGATTTTCTAACGAATAATTGAATTTTCAAATTATAATGGATAAATTTACGATCAAAAATGGAAAATTTTAATTTTCAGATAAAAATCACCTTTCTTGGTAAACAAATTTAGCTGTTTTGTTGAACATTCGTCTTTTACATTTTAGGTTATTTAACATTTTTTTCATAAAAAGCAAACCTTCTTCTGGCAACTTACGAGCTAAAATAATCTTACGTTTCTTAAAAGTATAATTAAACATTCTTTTCTGAAACCTGTTCTTGACGTGCCCAAAATACTGATGCCATTATATAAATATATATATTCAACTGTTATTTGTGCTGAATTTGAAATCACAGAGAAGGAGGCTCTAAGCAACATTGGAACCATTATTGGAAATTCCAAGGATTGGGGTGGCCGTCGAAAGGAGAGGACCATACACTAGTTTCTAGTTTACTTAAATTAAATGTGTGTTATTTCGGTTTCGATTAAATAATAGTTCACAATTTATAATTTGCTCTTTATTCATAAAATTCATAAAATGGATCATAATGAGACTGATTGGGTACCGATCGGGCACTGACCGGGTTTCCCGGTCGGGAGTCCCGACCTGGCCCCGGTCTGGGCGTGTTTCATTCGCTATCTGGCCCCGATCGGGGCCAGATCGAAATTTCTGCACGGGAGAGGGAGATTAATAATTGTGAATCATCAATTAAAAATTAAATGGTAATTACACATTCAGGCTTCAAATTTTATTATTTTCTCCAAGTTTTTCGAGTTTTTGAAGTGAAATGCGGCTAAACAGCTTTTATCGGTTTTCCACTATAGTTTGCTAGTTTCCATTTTAATAAAATCAGAGTGCACAGTCTTCTTCTTTTTTCTTAGTTTCTCCTTTTTTCTTGAAATTCCCCCTTTTCCCCCGATTCTGAAAAAACTTCCCCTTTTTCCCCCTTTCTCTTAAAATATACGATATTTGAAAATGCAATATTTGAATTACGCGGAAAATTCTCTGAAATTAATAAGTGTAACCATTATTGAATAATGATTAAAGCCGTTATAGCACTTAAATAAATTATTTGTGAATAAATAAGGTACCAATAACATTCCATAATATATAGTACTTTTTAAATAAGTATCAGCAGGTGAACACTTCATATACGTACCTAATGAAAAAATCTGCCCGCCTTGCGGGCACATTCTCGTCGCGTGCGGCTCGCTTCGCTCGCAAGTTTGAGCGCGCCTAAGGCGCGCGATTGTTGGATCTCGCGCTATGCGCTCGATGATATGTTTATCTCGCGCTTCGCGCTCGATAATATATTCACCTCGCGCTACGCGCTCGGACGCATTTGCCTGACGCTTTAAATTCTCTAGGTTTTCGCACTTCGTGTGTTTCATTATATCAGTTTTACATAAAAAGAAGTACTAATTTACTCAATGTTCTATCGACATTAACGAACACATTCTCATAAAGAAACTCGCGCTAGATGTTTCGTTTAAAAATCATGTAAACCTCGCGCTCCACGTTCATTTCTGTTCATCGTAGAGTTGAAACTCAAAAGTTTGAACGCGTTTGTGGCACGAGATTTGGTCGTCGCGCTTCGCAACGACCATATGTTATGTTCCATGTCCTTAGATAAAAATGACTAAATTTGTCTTTGATTCAAAATGAAGAAGGAAATTCCTTTACTTCAGCGTATATTTCCGTATCTTTCTAATAAATCCTACATTGGGAATTATTTTTTCCAACTATCTGAAAAGGGGAGAAAAAAAGTATCTAAGTCGTTTTTGGAACATATATATGATACATTTTTAAATGATTATTGAAAAATGGATATTGGAAGTCTCTTTGGTTCTCTTTCTTCTTTATACCAGCCCTAAGTTTATTTTGGAGACTAAAAGGTTATGGTCAGTATTGCATTCAGAGTCCATCATGACTCTTATATCTTTTACTAGTTCTCTTAGCCTTTCATCCACAAAAATGAAATCAATTATACTGTGGCTATTTCCTTTACGCCAGGTGTACATGCATGCGGATCATTTTACATCTAAACCAACACAGAAAAAAACTAAGTGTAAACTTTACTTGGAATTCGGGGTAAAGATTACCTGCAACAAAAATTACCCGATGTGGGTAAACTTTACCCGCACATCTAGGGTATTATTCTGCGTTTACCTACGTTCGGGAGTAATTCTCAATGTTTACCCTGAAGGCCTTGTAAATGTCATATTGAACTTTTGACAGTTCTAACGATTCGGCAAAACAGCCTTTATGAAGCCGCACTTCTCCGATTTGCCTTTTACACCAACCATCAGCTAACTTCACTTCAGCGATTCAAAGCTAGTGGCTTTCCAATTTTCAAGACATTGGTGACAACTTGAATGAGAACAAAAGACAGTTTCTGCCCATCGAGGGTAATATTTGTGTTTTAACAATACGAACAGGTAAAAATACGAAATTACCTGCAACACTATTTACCCGAAGTTTTTTTCTTGAAGTATATGTAATAAATATGCCTTTTTCTAAGAATAAGCGAACGAATTTTTCCCTGTTACCATTCTTTCTTGTTGGATCCTCAGACTTACTTAGCACCCTTTCTGTATCTGTACCCTGACGTTGGACACCGAACCATCCGTTCACATCTCCTAGCAGAATAATTCTTTCACCATGATCGAAAGTACTTATTGTATCATTTAAAGTGTCCCAGAAGGCGTCTTTGACATCTCTTGATCCTTGATCTTTGATATGCTGTCTTGCTTCTCCATTCATAATCAAATCGACTACAATGTGATTCGCTATCTACTCCTGACCATATTTCAAAACCACCTTTCAACACCCCATTTTCTATGTTTCCACTTTCAAAACCCTTTTTCTTTGTCTCTAATACACATAGAATATTTAGTTCTTTTGCTTGCGTAGTTTCTCGTAGTTCCCTTACCTTAAGAGTATGGGGAGGGGGGAGGGGGCAAAGAATGGAAACCGAGAGAGTCACAATTGGTTGATGTTTTATGCTGATTTGAATTTTCGATTTTTCAAGAAAATTCAAAATGTTGTTATGATAATCTTGTGGGGCGTGCAAAAAGAAACACTTTTCGTTTTACGACTTTTTTTCGTATCGTGCGTTGTTTAGCTGAAGATGTTAATTTTTGTTTCTCGTTTTGGATTTTGAAAATGCTGTAACTCTGAAAATTTTCTTTTTATCGAAAAAAGTCTTGAAGATAAATTGTTCGGATTTCTGGGTACTATGGATAGCCGTCCATAGAATTTCTGAATTTTGAGAAAAATGGTATACAAAAGTTTAAAAATGCTCTAACTTTTTGAATTTCAATCCAAAATAGCTGGTTAACGAACTCGATCTTTCTTTTTGGACTCTGAAACTTTGTGCCAAAGTACAATCCAATTCGATTAGTCCTTTAGAAGCTATCCGGTATACAGACGACGACGTTAACGACGACGTAAAAACTATTTTTTCTGACTCAGGAGGCCTCAGAACGTCGATATTTGATGGAATTCATGAAAGTCATTTTTCACATAAAATCAATACCTCCTCATTATGATGAGATTGTAAAAATGGAATATTCAGGGCTCGGGACGGATTACTTTTTAGTAAATTTATTACTTTTTTAAAAACTTGTGAAAAATGTAAAAATTCAAATTTTTCCAGTAATTTAGCTAAAATTGCTAGTTTTTAATTTAAAAGTTAAATCTTTTTTGTTGAAATATCGTACTATGTATTGTATTTTTCGATGAGAATTTATATTTTTTGGTTGAAATTCGGTTAAAAGTTGAACAATTTTTGTTAAAGCATAATATTTCGTTGTTGAAACTTCATCATATTAGTTGAAAAATCGTCTTTTTCGTTGCAAAATTAATCTTCTTGATTGAAAATGATCCTTTTGTCTAAAAATGCATAATTTCATTTGAAATTATTGAGAGAAGTATGCTCACTATTTTTATATTTTTTTAAGCTTGAGCTTGACCTTGAGCAGTGAAAATACTAAAACAAATTAAATCGTCGGAGCTGAGGGGAAAAAAACTTGTAGGTTGGCATTCGACAAAAGTGAAAACAAATTTGAAATCAGTAAAATTTAACGATTTCAAATTCTAAATATTTCCTACTGGTTTAAAAATGATGACGAATTTGTTATATTTACAGCTTTTACTAGTGAACAATAATAAAAAATTACGAAGTTATAAAATAAATTTTTTGCGCTGTGACAATTTTTTTGAAAATGTGCAATAACCGAGGGGTACATAACTCCTGCAATTGGTGTACAACGTTATTGCAATCACTTTGCAATCACTTGAAAGAACCATGAAATCACTTGAAATCACTAACAACCACTTGAAATTACTCACAATGACTTGCAATCACTTACAATCACTTGCAATCACTCTGCAATAATCTGAATTCACCCTGCAATCACGTGAAATCAGGTGCAATCACTCTGCAATCACCGGAATTCACCTTGCAGTCGCGTCAAATCAAGGTCCATCACTCTGAAATCACCTGAATTCACCATGCATTCAAGTGCAATCATTTTGCAATCAAATACATTTTCTCGCAAAAAGGAAGAAATTTACGTTTTAAATTTTCACTTATCAAAATCGATTACAAGTTTGCATATTATGCATGTGTATTACGAATTGTTCGAATATAATGCAAGAAATTGCGAGGAATAAGAAAAATAAAGGCCCCGTGAAATTGTTATTATTGATTGGCCCTTGGCGTGCAGACATCTTGCCAGCTGACGTCACAACATGAAATACCTAATTGTCGCCAATCAATAATAACAATTGCACGAGGCGATACTTTATTTTTCTAATTCCTCGCAATTTCATGCATTAAATTCGGACAATTCGTAATATATATATATATATATATATATATATATATTCGGGTGATTGCAGAGTGATTGCACTTGATTCCACGTGATTGCAGTGTGAATTCAGATGATTGCAGAGTGATTGCAAGTTATTGCAAGTGATTGTAAGTGATTGTAAGTGATTGTGATTGATTGCAAGTGGTTGTTGGTGATTGCGAGTGATTTCACGGTGATTTCAAGTGATTGCAAAGTGATTGCAATAACGTTGTACTCATAAGCGTTTGGGGGGGGGGGGGGCAAATGAAAATGCTTTTTAAAAATTGCATTTTTGATTACTTGATGTCGAACTATATCTAATATTGTCTAGAAAGTAGATCTCAAAAATTTTCGTCGTACGATTTCAGCCATTTCGAGTTATCAAGCTTCAAGTCAACTCAAGTTTTCGAGTTTTTTTAACATTCTGGCCCTACTAGCAGTACTTTCAAAACTGATTACAATCGCTTTTTGCATGCAATGATTTTAAATTGACTTATGTTCATTCGAAAAAGCTGAGAATTAAATTGAAATTATTCTTCGTTCGCCTTGAATCACTCAAAATCTCTCATAATTCACCAAGACATAATTGCAATCACTCACAATTCACCGTGCGATGACTGCAATCACTCGGGATTCACCGTTAAATCACTGCAATCACTCGGAATTTACCGCGAAATAACTGCAATCATTCGGATTTCACCATTAAATCACTGCAGTCACTCAAAATTGACTCTGCAATCACTGCATTCATTTGCATTCAATGGCAATCACCTGAACTCACTGCATTCACGTGCATTCACTTGCAAGCACTTGAAATCACTTGCAATCACTCACAATCACTTGCAATCACTCACAATCACTTGAAATCACTTGCAATAACTTGCAATCACTTGCAATCATGCAATCGGTGTACACTAAAATTTGAAGTTATGTACCCCTCGGCAATAACACTTTTTGTTGGATTGAGTCATATGTACACATTTAAAAAAAAAGTTAAATATGTATGTCGAACCTGAAATTTATTCAGCTTGAACCAAAGTAACATTTTATCATTTTGCTTTTTCGGAAAAAAACTTTTGTCGTGATTTAGGATTTTTGTGATTTCATATTTTTTTGCGATTTTGGAACGTTATACGAAAAAAATATTTTCCATGAATAAAAAATCATAAGATGTTTCTTTGCATTTTTACTTCGTTCTACTGAAGAGTGTCGTTTTAAAATTACATTGGAAGTATTGATTATAGTAAGGGAGAAATGACACATCTTGGAAAGAAATATTTATGAGAAAGATGTTAAACATATAAAAATTGTGTATTTAAATAATTTTTTTTTGTTCCCGGCCTTTTTTATATCACTGTGAATGGATTTCCAACGACCTAGGATATGTAATTTTTAAAAATAAATTCTTTAATAGCAAAAATCATCGAAAAATCATTGAAAATTATTTTAAAATATAACATTTCTTATAAAAACAGTGTTTGTTTTTTTCGACATATAAAAATAGAATGTTAATATTTCCCCTATTATCCCATGTTTCGTGAGAAACTCACCCTATTTCCTCTTTTCGAGCTCCTTTTGAGCTGTGATCCCTGTAAAATTCAAAGTTGCGATATTAATCAATTGTCTGTCGACTTTTAATCAGAAATGTCTAGATTTGAATAATTTTAGATTGAAGATTTAAAATTAGTCAATTTCAAAGTAAACTGCTTAAAACATACATATATTTGTTATACACGCTTTTAGCTCTATAGTTACGAGAAAGTAAATAGTTAACTCTTCACATTAATTCCCTTGCTCAGACACTTGTTTTGCCAGACTTATTTCAGTAATGAATAGAAGTCCGATGCACCCGAGGAGGATAGGACTATTGCCGTCCTTGTCACATCGAAGCCTTTCGCTCCCACTCCCAACGAACATGAAGTTATCCCCCCCCCCCCCCGGCGCGTGCCTTCTCATCCGTGCAAGAGGTTAGGAGAGGAGTAAGAGAGTTTTGGCCAAGAGTGATATCTGTTCTGCAGGGCGACAGGAGTCTTGCGCAATACTACACTGTGTGATGGGGTCAAGACAAGATTCAACTTTTTAAAAAGGAGCCGCGCTGACACTTAGTCAGAGCGACGTTTCTTTATTCTGTATAGAAATTACGTTTAACTAGAACTGATGCGCTGGGCCAAAGCGCTACAATATATGGCCCTTTTATCTTATCTAAAGGTGTGGGCGTATGCCTCTGTTACACCCCTTTTGTTAGACAGAGTTTAGTCCCTAAACCCTTCTAATGAAAGGTAACCTTTTTATTTTTCATACGCAGAGGTGTTTCTTCTACCGGAGGAATATTAGAGTAAATAACAGTTGGTGCAGGTGCATTATGCACATTGGTCTTAATGCAGAATACACAAATCTTTTTTGGGATACATTTTGATATCAATTCCCAGAATCCGCATTTGTAAGATGTATATAGCGTAATTAATATTATACTAGCATATTTTTATTATCTTAACTATTCGAAAGCTTTCTCTGACAATGTTGAAAATCGATGGTGACTCTATTTTACTTAATAAATTCCCAGTATCATCTAAACTCAGCCACATTTGTTTAAGTACATCGACGTTCACTTCTCTAGGTAGAGTAATTAAATGGTCTTTTAGTATATCTAATGAATTTTTATCGTAAGGAAAATTATATGTTTTATTGTTTATAAAATATTTTGTATGCTGTACGTTCCTTTCTAAATACAATTGTACATTCTCTGTCAGAATTGTACACCCTGGTCCTTAAGCTAAAGTATTTTCGGTTATCTTTGCTGTGGTTAATGAGTTCTCGCATACAAGATCTAAGCTAAGTCTATGTGTAGGTAGTATTATGTACCTATCCTTTGTTAATTAAAATATAACTTTCGCTATGTAATTTGAAAGGTGAGAAGATACATTTGGCTTCCTCTTGCGATTATTTAATTATACTGGCGTCGCAGTTGTCTGTGTCTATTATCATATAATCTGGCTGATTTCGATGGCAAATTTTGTGTTGGTCAAGTCTTGACATTTATTTAGTGTGTCTTTGTCAGTAGGTACGTATTCAGTTTTAGTTTGAAATATAAACTCGTGTTCTGGGAGGAGGGCAAGGTAGACATTTTGTACTTTTTGTGGAATAGGGATTACATGGTTGATAGTGTACGCTTCTTTTTCTAATGTAGGTATCTTGATGACATATAAGGGATTTTCTGACAATAGCTACGTTGAACTCACTGATGTCGATAATGTGCTGATAACTCTCGGGATCGGCGTCGAGGTGATACCTAGTTCTATGTACTGTCTCGAATCCCTGAATGGTGCCTGTTAGCATTTGCGGTGTTAATATTTGAGGGTGCATAATTCCATGCTTTCCGTTATTTATTGCTGTTGATAATATGTTAATATCCTCTGTTAATTCTTGTATCAAAATTTTGCAAGATAGAATTTTTGTTGTAATAAATGAATTCTTCGTATTGTTGTTGAGGCTTCTTCTGATTTGCTTCGTGATTTGCATCTGTGCACGGTAAAGTGCACAGGAGTCCATCTGTGCACGCCTAAATTTCGACGTGCACAGTTGTCCAAG
>CAKNXH010060511.1:153018-171853 GCA_932178445.1 Andricus quercusramuli
TTTTTTTATTTTTCCTAGCTCAAAAATTGACCGAGATATTGCAAAAAGCTCGCCAGCACTCTATGGTGTCCCATGTTGCCCCATGGGGATCTAGGGGTCTGAAAATCTAGGAAAAGGGGTTTCTATACATGCCGAATATGTGGATGTATTTAGTTATAGAGGTTCCCTACAAGGCAGATTTGACTATCTTATCCGGCTAGACCCTTTATTATATTTTCGAGTCATTGTTTGTTAGTTTGTGAGTTAAGCGTGTGAGTGGCAGAGCCCAAAATCTGGCTTTTGGCTATCAAATGAGCCTTCAATGAGCCCTTAATTATGGCAAAAGTCTTACGTTTTCTGGGCAAAGTGGTAGTTCCAGGTTTACCCACATCGAAAAAAACGGTGCGCGCAGTAATGCTTGCGGAGTAAACCGTACCTATCACTGAGAGTGGAGTAACTATAGCTACGCTGCGTATTACGGTCACGCTCCAGAACTGTTGAGGTACGCCCGCAATGGTTCATGCGAGCGCAGCAACAGCTTCTGCCTCCCTCCTACTCGCAAGTTCTGCGCGACGGCAGCGGACTTGGCAGTAACGGTCGCGGTTAACTCCTCTCCGTGTAGCACACAAACGAATAACTGATTTATAAGTTGTCGAAGAATTCGTGGACTGTCTTCTACATATCTATATATTTACAATGTACAGTCGCATTGGATGCTTGTGTTAACACGTAGTGACGGTCAGGTGAAGTGGCGTATGTATAAGTCTCAATGAAGTCGCGGTCACCGGCAATGAACAAATGAGCGCGGATTTAAATTTGGCTCTTCACTGGAATTTGTGCAAAATATTCAATGTGTTAAGTTAGCCGTCGGGTATAGTTGTTAGGGATAAGTTGCGTTCGATGCGTCATAGACATAGGTGTTAGGTAGTTCGAATCCCGCCGCAAAATTTGTTTCGATTTTTCATAGGTTCGTGTGTATCTGTAAAAATAAATATAACTTAAGCGTGAGTCTAGGTGAATAACAATATAGTAAATATAACCGTGAAATATATATATTTTTAACTTGGCTACACTGTTTTCTAAGAACTGGTTAGGAGGCATCGAAAGTTACATTGACTGGCTTCGAAGCATTAGTGTATCAGTGTTTCAAGAACACTATTCCTCTGGTCTTTAAATTTTCATTGAAATTATTTTGTACTTTCGACAACTCTTTCTACTTTTTAAACATGTATCAGTCAAAGTTTCTAAGACGATTCTTCCAATTCATGACATACGTTTAGCCCCATCCTAAAGTGGTTGACTCAGTCATTCAAAATTTCAAAACTAATTTTTTCCGTGTGAAGACAAAATATCCCTGTTGAGAAGGGCCGGGGAGGTTAGAGCCTCATATTACGGTATTTCCATTCAATGCTGGCGTTCCCATACATCTAGCAGTGCAAACTCAAGCCTCCAAGACAAGCCCAAGGCAAGACCTCGCATTTCGAGGCCTCGCCATTTTCAAGGAAGTCCCAAGACGATCAATTCAAGCCGGCAGGTAAGGCTCGTTTTGTCTTGTCTTGAAAACGCTCGACGGCAACACTTAATAGTCGACTGTGACCTCGCACCTGTCATCAACTGTTCGCCTGAACATTGGGTGCTGCTCCGAAATCGTCGCTATTAGGAAAGTTTCCTATCCGTAATGTGCGCATGCGCGTCCATTGTACCGATGTGGAAAATATATAAGAATCGACGTGCGCATACGCTAATATTATTCCCGCATTGTCAGCAGAAATGAGTTACTTTGCATACAATTCAGATGCATAAAAAGACCAACTTTCGAAGTAGGTGTTTCAAATAATTATATTCTGCTGATTTATCATGCAAAGCGTTATTGTGAGAGTCATATCCGTTATATACAAAATGTGGTTAAGAAGTTTTATTGTACACTACTATACGATAATTATGATATATATGGTGATTTATCTTGATACAATTATATACAATAATGTCTCTTCAAATACTACCTTCTGTTGGTAATTCAGACCACCAACCATATGCTAGTGATAGCAAGTCATGGTGCTTGTATTTAAACAAGGGGTATCGCCAACGGCAATACCACGCTGAAAACACCAGTTCTCGTAAGATCACTGAAGTTAAGCATTGTTGGGCGCGGTTAGTACTTGGATGGGTGACCGTTCGGGAATACTGCGTGCTGTTGGCCCGTCGTGGGTGTGGTGAGCCCACACTAGTAGTATGTATGTATGTATGTATGTATGTATGTATGTATGTATGTATACCATTAAGCCCTTTCCCTTTCGGGGTAGGCGTGACACTACCCGATTCGGGTAGTGTTTTTAGGTGGATAGTTTCTTGTAGTAAATAACTACAAGTGTGGGCTCACCACACCCACGACACTAGTACTAGTACACTAGTACTAGTAATAAATAATCCACCTGGAAACACTACCCGAATCGGGTAGTGTCACGCCTACCCCGAAAGGGAAATGGCTTAATGGTATAGAAAAAAAAAACTTTATAGAAAATAGAGCTAATAGAAACTTTGTTTTAAAATATCTTTTTAATGCGATTTATTTGAGATTATTCACATAGTCAGGAGATATGATGTCTATTACATATATATAGTAAGGCTAAATTCACACCAGTCATATTCATAAGTGCGAAAGGGACATTCTTACGTTCCATCTATACCAATGTTCAACTCGCACTCACGCTTCCCTATGTCTGTAATTAATTTAACCTTGCAGTATGTATGTATAAAATCAAATATTGCTATTTCATTTTATGTACACGGTTTTCCAGGAGCATATTCTTCTTTGAATGTTTCTTTTCATTATTGAATAATATTATGTGAAGTGTTTTGAATATATCGAAAATAGCGGTACATAAAATTAAGTCGACCTCCTTGCGCACAGGTGGAAAACCACAGTCAGCTTCAGTGCATCTGTACGGTCTGAGCGTGAAACAGTACTTATGTACCGTTTATGCTAAGTGCTGGTGTCTCAGACTTGATGTTTTCGAGGCTCCTTACACTCGTACCGTTAACAATCCTTGTATTTCCCGATTTCTGGAAACTTATCCACCTCCCCATCATATATATTTATTTCATCGCTCCCAAGATGAATATGCAGCAACTTCTTACTTTTTACAATCAAATTCATTGACTGGGTTTAGAAAGTTGACTGTAAAATAAGAAACGAATGCCAGCTAATTAATTAAAAAATGCATAGAATGTTTTCAAATATTTGTGTAGGAGCTGGAAAATAAAAAATGTTTAATATAGTCTTTATTTTCATAAATGTTACACTATAAAAATCTTTATAAAAGGCTCCCAGCTGAAAATTAGGTAGCGGAACCTTCCAGGTTCTTGTGTTAGTTATTGTAAACTGGTAAAGGATTCTGGAAAGAAAATTGGTAAAGGCACCTTTGCAGGATCCCTTAAAGAAACCTGTCCAAGAAAGGATCCTTTAAAGGAACATGTACAAGAACCTATGCATTTCCCTATAAATGCTTCATAGTGAAAAAATAGTGAAAAATTGAATATCTAGAATTACCTAGTCCTATAATTGAAAATGAGTACAACACTATTGTGGCTATACCTATACCTTTACTATGTTAGCAATGTGGATTCCTAGTAAAATATGCATGGAAGAGGTTCGATTAAAAAATTGGGCGTAAAAAAATTTTGCTTTGCGACTCTGTATCGAAGGAAAACGTAAAAATCATCACTTACATTCTGCAATATAAAATATTTTATTAAAAAGACAGGAACCAACAGTCTTTAAATATTGTACACGGAGAGAAATGGATGATCACCCCTAACATCTAGGTGTTAAGGGGTTAACATATTTATTCATATTCGAGCATAGGGCATAAGGACATCCATCTAGGATGTTATTAGGTGTTTGCACCTATAGATATGTTAAAAGTCATGTAAAATGGCCATGGAACAGAATGTTCGGCACATCGAAGGTTTTTTAAAAATAAAAACCAGCAATGTTTTCAACTATTTTACTTTACACACTCATTATTGTGGCCAACATAATAAATTCATTAATTAGACAAATTTTAATGCATTTTTCTCAATGGCCAAAAACGCGTTTGCTCGAAATTTTATCAAAAACTTGACGTGATAGAAAGATCTCGCTTTTGGATTAGGGATCAGTAACCAGAAATCTACAGAAAATACCTACTTTTGGTCTCGGCTCCATTGATAATCACAGCCCCACAAAAAAAAAGTAGGTTGTCCGACGGACAAGAGTAGTCACATCCTATGGATTTTGGGTCGCTGAATCCGAATCCAAGGTCATAATTCCGCCATCAACCTCAGATTTTTTTCTATCCTCAAAAAACATAGTTTTTTTGGCTATTTTTGCATGCAAAAAGATGTAAAAAACCCGTGTTTTTTTATTTTCGATCACAAATTCGGATTCAGCGGTGAAAAATACATAAAAATGGTCTTTTTTGGTCCGCTGGGCCCAATACTTTGCGGTGGGGGAGGGGCGGCACAGAGAACAATACCGTAAAACCTTGCCGAAAAAAATTGGATGTTTCGCCAAACCAGAGTAGGCACATCCTGTGGATTTCGTGTCGCTGAATCCGAACTCAGAATTCCAAAATTAGCTGTTGTGTACGGGATGGGGTCAACTTTGCACGTAGCAACTTCGCACGTGCCCAACTGTGTCAAGTACTATCTGTGCACGTGCACAGTTGTCCAAGTGACAACTGTGCACGTCGAAATTTAGACGTGCACAGATGGACTCATGTGCACTTTAACGTGCACAGATGTCACTTTCCTAACCGTGCACGTGCACAGATGTCGCTTGCCCAACTGTGCACATGCACAGATGTCACTTGCCCAACTGTACACGTGCACAGATGTCCCTTTCCCAACTGTGCACGTGCACAGATGTCCCTTTCCCAACTGTGCACGTGCACAGATGTCACTTGCCCAACTGTGCAAGTTTATTTCCTTACGTAAGGGTTTATACGAGGGTGGTCCTTTGTATCTACGTATAATACATTTTTAACAGTTAAAATTATTCAATCCTGGTGGAATGGAGCGTATTAACTTTCCTAAAGTTAGTTTAAAAATATTTCAAATATTATTTTGATGAAATTATTCCTTTCAAATTATTATAGATATATGAAAATCTCTTTTTGTTCGACCCCCTCAAAAACGCGCCATTGCATGCACGTGAAGCAGGCGTAATGTGGCCGCTTATAGCCCAATGACGTTCGGACATGCGCACTCCGCCGCCGGGCCGACATGAAACTTTAAGCCCTCTAAATGAAACTTTACGCCCGCTATATGAAACTTTAGGACCGCTACACATACACACAAAATGTAAATATCTAATACAAGGTTCAGAACATTGTATCAGACATTTATTGTCTGACGAAAGTTAAATGAATTGAAGCGTTTTCTATGAGGAAGAAAAATAAATTTAAAGAAAGATTTTCGTATATTTATAATAATTTGGAAGCAATATTTTCATAAAAATAGCCTTTGAAATATTTTCAAGCAAATTTTAAAGAAGTTAGTATACTTCATTCCACCAGGATTCAATAATTTTAAGTGTTGATAATTTATTATACGTAGATACAAAGGATCGCCCTCGTATGAACCCTTACGTAAGGACATAAACGTGCATAGTTGGGCAAGTGACATCTGTGCACGTGCACGGTTTGGAAAGGGACACCTGGGCACGTGCACAGTTGGGCAAGGGACATCTGTGCACGTGCACAGTTGGGCAAGTGACATCTGTGCACGTTAACTTGCACATGAGTCCATCTGTGCACGTGCACAGTTGTCCAAGTGACAACTGTGCACGTCTAAATTTCGACGTGCACAGTTGTCCAAGTACCATCTGTGCACGTGCACAGTTGTCCAAGTGACAACTGTGCACGTCGAAAATTAGACGTGCACAGATGGGCACCTATGGTCTTGGACGTGCACAGATGGACGTGCACAGTTGTCCGTCCAGCCATCGACGTGCACAGTTGGGCACGTGCAAAGTTGCTACGTGCAAAGTTGTCCGTCACCCTTTGTGCACTTCCTAACCTCAAAAAATTTGTTTTCGTGGTGATTTTTTGGTGATAGAAAACATGTTATCAAATTTTATACAAGCTTGTTCAGAAATTCTGACAGAGAATAACCATTTAGCGGTTAGAAGTACATAGAAATTGCCTATTTCCGTCCGCTTGACTGCATTTTTTGTGGGGGGGGGGGGGGGGGGATTGTACAGAGACCTCACTACTTTGACAAAAGAAAAACTTTGGGTACACCAGACAAGTCGTCTTTCTTATTTTTTAAGCTTTTGCATTCATATCCAGGCATCGAATTACCAAATTACGACGCATTTTCTTCATAACCTCTAAAAACACGGATTCCCGCCTGGAAAGACGACTTGTCTGGTCTACCCAAACTTTTTCTTTCGTCAAAGTAGTGAGGTCTCTGTACAATGGGGGCGCCCCCCCCCCCACAAAAAGTCTAGTCAAGCGGACGGAAATAGACAATTTCTATGTACTTCGAACCGCTAAATGTTTATTCTCTGTCAGAATTTCTGAAAAAGCTTGTATTATTCGATAACATGTTTTCTAGCACCAAACAAACAGCACGAAAACAAATTTTTTGAGGTTAGGAAGTGCACAACAGCTAATTTTGGAATTCTGAGTTCGGAGTCGGATTCAGCGACACGAAATCCATAGGATGTGACCACTCTGGCTTGGTGAAACATCCAATTTTTTTCGGCAAGGTTTTACGGTATTGTTCTCTGAGCCGGCCCTCCCCTACAGCAAAGTATTGGGCCCAGCGGACCAAAAAATACCATTTCTATGTATTTTTCACCGCTGAATCAGAATTTGTGATCGAAATTTAAAAAAAAACACGGGTTTTTTTACATCTTTTTGAATGCAAAAATAGCAAAAAAAAACTATGTTTTTTGAGGTTAGAAAAAAATCTGAGGATGATGGCGGAATTCTGACCTTGGATTCGGATTCAGCGACCCAAAATCCATAGGATGTCACTACTCATGTCCGTCGGACAACCTACTTTTTTTTTGTGGGGCTGTGTAATGTTTGGTTTTGTTTTTATGGGGTTTTGCGAGGGTTTTTGGCATAATCGAAAAAAACAAGTTATAAAAAAATCCCTTTTCATAACATAAGCATATAAAGGGTCTCTTCTACGCCTGTAAACAGGGATAGAAGTAGCAGTTTTGTAACTTCAGAGGTGAATAATGAAGTATTATTATGCAGATGAGCGGTTCGCTGCCTCTACTAGGGACCCCGTTACACGGGGATATTTGAATGAAGTTAATCAAAATGTTAATGATAAAAATTTATAATAAAGTAACCGAAACTTGCCATGTGAACTAGTCGATAACCAAAATGACCTTAAATGACCGATTGATTTCCATAAATTACCATAAATTTCTGGAAATTTTGAAAAATTTTGGTGATCCACAGAAACTCGTCGATAACCAAAATAACCATGAATGACCAACAAATTTCCATAAATTACCGAACATTTCTGGGAATTTTGAAAAATGTTGGGGGTTGATGTAACTTGTCGAAAATCAAAGTTCCTCTTAATGACCAATACATTTCCAAAAATTAGCAGAAATTTCGATAAATTACCAGAAATTTTGTGAAATTTTGAAAAAATGGGTAATCTGTGTAAACTTGCCACTAACAAAGGTAAAATAAATGATCGATAAGTTTCCATAAATTACGGAAAATTTCCGGAAATTTTGAAAATTTTTGGGAATTCATGTGAACTCGTCAATAACAAAAGTTACTCTTAATGACCGATAAATTTACATAAATTACCAGATATTTCCGCACAAGGGCTTCGTCCTTGATACCTCCATTAGAGTTCGGCTGTGCTATTAAAAATATCGTATGCAGCAAGGGGGAGAAATTGGACTTTCGTCTCGTGTGTCTTCGGCTTGTATTGCACACATCACACTCGACGTGATAAGTCCGATTTCTCCCCCCTGCTACATAAAATACTATTGTAAGAACGTGTATAAGAATTATTTGGATTTTTCTACTTAATACTCTTATTTTCGGAAAAATGAGAGTTAATCCCGTATGCCCTGCCATCCTTCAACTCTTTGTAGCGATTTTATCCAAGTTTGTGATTAAAAATATCTTTGGGATTTACAGAGTGAATTTTACTGTGATGATTTTTCAAAAATGTGTTTCAATTTTTAACTCCTGCCTTTTTTCTGTTTCAGGTGAGTGACTTGTTGAGCAACAAACCTTTTCATTGATTTTGAATTATCTTCTGTAATCTAAAATGTGAGTTCATATGTTTAATTGATTGTTTACTTATTTTAGATTTAAAACGTAAAGAGGGTTATGTATTTATAAGAAATTCTTTTCAGTAATGATAAATATGAGAAAAAAATTCATTATGTTCCAAACTTTTATTACAAAGCAGAAAATTGCAAAGAAAAAAAAGATTTCAATAAAAACTGTTTAAGTGAAATAATCATTTTGTGTTTATTTCGAAAATCGAAAATTTCGAAAATTTTGTGTTCTTAAAAATTCTGATTAATTCAATAAGCAATTTCGATTGAATTCTGATTAGTTCAAATGTTCATTAGTTCTGATTAGTTCAAATGACCTCCTCAAAGTGACTTGCACTTTGTTGAGTCTCCTTCCATAGTTTCCCCTATATATCTGATATCCTCATTCTTGAAAAATATGTGAGCAGTTTAAAAAAAATCTTAAGCCCCAATTTCTCATGAATTGTGTTATTATGTGAAGCGTATATATATATATATATATATATATATATATATATATATATATATATATTGTAATACCCACATGCGGTCTCTGTAGAAAAGACAAATACAATCGTGAAATGGTCAAATAGCATGTTTAGGGTTGCTATTGATCGTGTGACCAAACCCAACTATAACAATCAATTTAGCAACCTAAGTCAGTTAAAACTTACTGAACCCTATTGCTCTTTTAATTGTAGTATGGGGAAAAGCCAATTATCACATAGAAAGAAAGTCTTGATTCAAGCACAAAAATGGGCTTGTTTCAAGGTGTAATATAAAGAGGACAAGCCTCGGTTAAAAACTATCCTAGGATTGGAGGCTTCAGACCAGCCGTATTTAGTCCTGAAGTAGACTAAAAATTCTTAACAAGCTAGAATATGAGACAGAATCAAGCCGCTGTATAGATTAGAAATTATCCGTCAACGGATGCTAATGGGCCCAAGTAGAGAACCACACATAACGATTTTGTGAGGCTCTTCACTTGGGTTGATCGCTAGAGAGATTGATCAGCATCCTGGGTCGGAGCGCTGTTGCGGAACGAACATGTCATTTAAATAAATAACACGAGAATTCTAGATCAATCTAAAATATCTATACCTTACACCTGTATACCTATCTACCTTATACCTATATATCCACCTACACACTACCATTTTCCAACCGAGCAAGTCATGCTTAGCCTCCCATTTGATTCCAGCGACACAACACATGGCCTAGCATCAGTAACACCTCTGGTGCTCAAAAGTCGTATACAGGAAGCAGAACATACGCTTCTGCTGAGAGAACATGCTGACAAGCCCCTTCATGGTAAATTCTACGGCATCATACGTAGAGAAGAGCTCTCGATGGGTCTGTCCAACATGTTTCTCAAGTCTGCTGGATTGAGATTGGAGACTGAGGGATTTCTGTTTGCCTGTCAAGACGGCGTTGTAGACACCTTATTTTACCGTGAGCACATAATGAATGTACCTGTAAGCGATACCAACTATCGAGCGTGCAAGCAAGAGCCAGAAACACTTGGGCATGTTCTCAGTGTATGCTCAAAATATGCATGCGACGGGTACATAAAGAGACACAATGCGGCTCTAAAAGTGTGACATTACCATCTTAGGCACTTCTATGGTGTTGATCTATTGCCCGTCTTGCCATACGCCGAGGGGGAACTCGAGTCCGTTGTGGAGAATGATCAATGTAAGATCTACTGGAATTTCTCATTCTCCACCACTCAATGTATCAGTGCTACGAAGCCTGATATTGTCCTCCATGATCTGAAAAACAAGATCATTTACATAATTGAATTCTCGGCACCAGCCGATGGTAATATCATGGCAAAGGCAAAAGAAAAACGGGCGAAATATCAAGCACCTCTTTTCGAGCTGAGCAGGCTGTACCAAGGCTATAAAGTCGATCTTCTAGTTCTCATAATCGGATGTGTCGGAGGTATGAAAGCTTCATTTATTAGCCAACTCAACAAGACTCCGGCTTGCCAGCGTCAGGCTCATGCCATCGCGAACCGGATGCAAAAGGCTGTTCTTCTGGGATCACATCGTCTGGTCCGTCAACACTGTTCCTCATAACATTCTACAAAGATTGGTAGCTCTAAAAAAGTATCCAGAGGTGAAACCATCATCTCCAACTGTCCCGTCTGCCGCGTAAGGTCATCCGCGGCCACAGACCTAACTCCAAGGAACAGTGTTGCCAGATGTTATCTCGTGTAAATTTCCCGCTCTTTCTGACCTTCTAGGACCGAAGGAGCAGAAGCGGATGACGTCCACGTTCCAGTTGCTTCGGAGCCTACAACTTCTCTAATAAAAGTATGTGGGCTTCAATCAAGCCGCTATGGGATTATTATAGCCTCTAAGAAACTTACAAGACTTGAGATCATAGTTATAATTGCACACGTTATAATTATAATTTTATAACCAGATTAATACTTTCGTATTTGAAAATAAATTCATTTTGCCACAAAAAATCAGAAGCTTCACAAAGTTTTAGCATTTTTAACCTTTGAAAGGACAGAACAAGCCAAAACGTTGAAGGGTTGCACGTGTGCCAATTCAATGAGCGTCTGCGATATCCATTAAGAAAGATATAGTTTCACATATAACATCCCTATTAACCCTTTGAAATAGAGGACACTAAACAAAACACACAATTAAATCACAAACTGCTCTAAAACGTTTCTGAAATCCGCGCAAGACTGAGAGACGACAGGATGAGCTCACGTTACTAGTCTTCAACTAAAGTCGAGGCCAAAATTCGAGAATGTTGTGTTCGATTTAAGTGAAGACCATTTACCATATTACGTCATAATGGAGCAAGTCCTTTTAAGATTTTTGGAGCGAAATAGTACTATTAATCTTGGAGCGTTGTGAAGAATCATAAAACAGTACATTGGTCAATTTTGTTACTTAGTATGAAATTTATAACGAAACAGATACAGTAGATGCTGAACAAGATAGAAAGAAAATTACTTTTATGGTGTATTGGCATTAGTCGGATGTTACAGTAAAAACGTTAGTGGGCCACTACGTCATCATTCAGCCGCCATGAGCAAGTGACGTTTCGTAAATCTAGAACATTAATTTCATATGGACAACGTGGTTACAAGAACAAGTTCAGTCGCTAATCTTATTGTCTGCCATGTGTGCATTGCGCATCATGTTAAACCAGGGTACCAACTAAGCCAACATCTTTCAATTACTTTTCTCACCTGGTCAACATCCAATAACATCAGCTAAACATAACTACTACATTAGAAATTACAACTACATTCAAATCTTTCTGTCTAGATGTCAATTTTCCCCCCACTGCAACGAATTCATCCACGTCTGGATCAAAATTTGACGCATTGCGATTGAGTGTGTGTGAAAGCTGCTTTATTAAAGTTAGAAGAAAGATCGGCCGACGAATTTTGTCTGTCACTGATGTAGGAATTTACATTTTGAGTCAAATTTAAAATATATTCTGGAAACTGTTATCACCCTTAAATATGATTTCTGAAATAGTAAACATTCCATCATGTAAGAAAACCAATTTTCTCAACTACACACATGATGCCGCTGTCTCTCGCACTTCGCCATACCGAAGGTATATATATACATATATATATATATATATATATATATAAAGGGTTGAACAACCACCGCAGGGTCCCACTGTGAGCAACTGCCATCTAAAAATGACACCAGCACTCAGTAGAGACGCGGTAAATTACACTTATGTCCACGTCTCAGAACCATGAGATGGGTGTTCACAGAGCACAATAAAATCACAACCACAGGCCGGCAAAACCCTTGTGTGTCCTACGGACACGAAGCGACCCAAGGATGACAGCTTTCTGCATCCATCTGGCAAGTGCCTTGGCATATTTTTGGCACGCGGGTATGGCTATAAGGTTACGAACCAGTAATAGTTTCGCACGTCTGAGAGCACCTATCACCAGGACCATCATTTGTACCGAATATTTTGGGTACAGTCGTTGCAGCTCTCTTTTAATGTCTGAATACCTCTCCCCCTTTTCTTTCTCCTTGGCAGTGATGATGTATTCGGACGAAGCCTTTTAATAAATATTTACACTATATTGCGTAAAAAATATCCAAAACGTTAGCTCCGTAATTGTCCCAAATTAAAATATTTTGCGCAAATCCATAAAATTTATTTCACTAAGTTAATGTTACCTTCCAGTATCTATATTATTTGAATCCAAGTATATAGTTGATTTTTAAGTGCGCTGCAATGTTACAGAAATGACTGTTAAAGTTTCTAAATAAAGCGATGCACTTTGTCACATCATAATTCAAATAATTTTGTTTATCATACTTTCTCACGATTTTTAAATCTCGCGGTTCATTTAAACGCCATTTACTGACATTATTTCGAAGACTGACTTTCAAACTATCTAACCGACGCTCGATGGAATTTTTCTTACTCGAAATCATTCGACAACTGTGATGGTTTGTTTACAAAACAGTCCGTACAAAAGAAGCCAGTCAGCTCCAAAATGTAACAAATCGCTCAAAGTAAATGAAGTCTATCAGTGATTTTAAGTTTATTTACAGTTACAGTCTAGGCACAAACTGCCGGTGTGCGGAAAAAAGTAGAAGTTAAAAAATTCAAGAGAAAAATGTAAGTTTAGTTATAAATGTCAGCTCCATAATGAAAATATTACGGTTTCTAATAAGATTTATTAGGGTGGCTTCCCATGGCAGAGTCAAACTTGGCGTAAAACGCAAAACCGCAAATCACCAGACATTGCAGCCAATGACTGTGTTCCTGTGGATTACTAGGAGAATATCATTGTCTGAATTATCTAGTGATTTGACGTTTTGCGTTTTCCGCCAAGATTGACGCTGCCATGGGACGTAACCCTTATTGCTGGTAAAGCTTGCAAACATTTTTCAAAGGGACAATTAAACCAATTAAACTTCACTATATCCAAAAATATATGTGTAAAATAAAGAAAAAGTAAAGCAGATGATAAAAATGAGCAACCTACAACCCAGGGAAAAAGTGTACAATCCAAAAGACTCAAATATAAAAAAGAACCAAAAAAATCTGCAAATATTGATGCCTCAGCAGTTCGATCAGAAAAACATCGTATGAAAAAGAATTAGAAACAAGTTATTATCTCTTTTCTGCAATTACTCAGTTCAGTTTTAACTAATGAACTTATCATTTTTCAAGTTAAATAAAGGCCTTTAAATAAATCATCATATTGCTCATTAACTCTAGTTAAGAGTATTATAATCTTTAGAAAAATGTTGTTTTTTGTGTTTGAGCGGCCAAATAAATTACTAGAGTTATCATTAAATGTTAAAATACGTGTAGTTTAATCATCAAAATGTTGAAGTTCCGTTTTGTATAGTTTATTTTGAATAAATTATATTTTTATATTTATTAAATAGACTGAAAATTTCTTTACCTGTCACTTCTACAGAACTATAACTTTTGTAATTAATTTTGAAGCAGCGAATATTGGAGAAATTAAGTTTACTCATCCACATTTTATGTAAAAAAATGTACTTCAAGTTGTAATAATTCATCAAACTCTGATAATTTGATTTTCATGCTCAGTATTTATAATATACATACATCATATACTTTACTTTTAATGTGCTTAATTTTTTGTTTTGTACTTTATATTAATAAAATATACTAAAGAAATAAAGTATTTCTTAAATCGACAAGTCTATTTATAATGAGAACACACTCATTCATACAAATGGTCAGCTCCATAATACAGTGGTGAGCTCCGCAATGTGAAGTTTTTGAAAAAGTGTCTATAATAAATTTTTTTACAAAGTTGTACTGAAAATAATGCCTCATTTTCGTAAATGATGTACTTTCAAAGTAAAAAAAATATTTACTGCGCAAAAAAAATGCAGTCAAAATTTTTATGATTTTAGCTGCAAAAGTGTACAGTTTTGTGAATATTACCCATATAGTTCATTTCTTGAGGGCTTGGTGAACGATGTCAAGCCTCAGGTGTGCAATGGAGAATGCTGTCCGAAAATCGTAGTTCCAGAAAATTTGGCACTTCTCGTTTTGGACAATTGCATCTATCTCCTCTGGAGCGTTTGGCAGGGCAGGGTCACGACCAACACCGTAAGAGCGAAAAAGATGATAAGAAAGCACTCGTAGGGCCGCGTTATGTCTACAGATACACGTCGTTCCTGCGTGGGTCGGACACCCCGATAGTAGTTTCTAAGTACTTAGCGTGTGCATGACACACTCTGCACCTATCACTGGAAACTTCTTGACATAAAATGCGGTCACGATTTGCTATGGTGGGAATGGCACCGTCCTGGTAAGCAAAAATAAAACACTCCGTACCTGAATAAAGCCCTGATGATCTGAGGAAAGCAAAAGTTTTCTCCTTCGACAGGAACTATTTTTCTACATTTCGGTGGAAGTTTCCGTGCATTTTCTTGTCGAGTACCTGACCTTCTGTGGTTCCTGACCATTTCTAGGAGAGGATCTCTGCCCTTCGTAACGATGTAAGCTGTACTTAGAACAATATGTTCATGAAGACACTGGGGATTCAGAAGTCCGCGTCCGGCTTGACGGCGTGAAATGTATAATCGGGGAACTGTCGAATTGATATGCTAGCTTTTATGCATACGCATGATATTACGTGTGGTGACATCAAGGGCCTTAAGCGCGTTCTACGTCCATTGAACGATCTGAAACGAGTAGAGTAGAACCGGGACGGCAAGCATGTTAGTCGCAGATACCTTGTTCAACACCGACAGATTGGAAGACCAAATCTCTCGAAGAAGAAGCTTGTGTCTGCTTAGGAGAGACTCCTTTATTGATGTTACGTCCTAAATGCAACTTTGCTGCACGTCCAGGTTTGTATAGGTCTCTCCAGTATTAAGATGTCTAATAACACTTATATCCACAAGCTCAGGATCCTTGGGAGCGCCAGTAATCTTTCTTTTCTTCAGATTGATTTTGGCACACTTGTCCAAACCAATGTCCTTCCCAATCTCTCCTGAGGTATCCATGAGAATTTCGTATTGCGAAAGATAGAGGCAGAAGTGTGATGCAAAAAAGTAAAGTGATCATGGTATCACTCTGAAAGACACCCCTCTGGAAGGTGACGTTGTTCGTCGTTACACGATAATTTCTAGATGAGATAGTAAATCTAGTTTTCCAAGGAGGTATTAATCTCTGTATGTGTCTCACTATGTGCGGATGCACCTTCAAGCGTTCCAACAGACAGATGATAAGTCTATGAGAGATTGAATCGAAAACTTTCCGGTAGTCAACCCAGGCCATTGACAGGACGCACTGATGGTCTGCAGCGTCTTGACAGACACGCTTGTCAATTAGCATGTTGTCTCGACAGCCAGCTATACTTTTTTCGAGCCACGTTGTTCGTACATCTCTTGCCACACAGGCTCAATTCGTCAAATAATCTTATTGTTTAGGACAGCTTTAAAGATCTTATACCGTATGTTTAAACAAGTTATTGGCCTGTAATTCTCTGGGTTGGACAAGTTTACTTTTTGTCGGAAAGAGTATAGTGCGTCCTTACACCAGCCGCTGCAAAATGGGCGTCTCCGACTTTAAATATGAGGTGAATATGCGGGCCAAATGTTGGTGTGTAAAAGTAAACTTCTCCCACGAGAAGTTCTTGATACAACCTGGTCCAGCAGCGGAAAAGTTCTTCGTGCCTCTAAGTGCTGTTTTCACCTTTTCGGATGTGATTGATGGACATTCCTCCTCATATTTCATGAGGTTGTCGCAAAACTCCTTGAAGCCGATGATATTGTCAGTATCTTCTTTCAACTTTAGTGTTTTTGGGATCTTGTATACCTCTCTCCAAAAAGTCTCTACCTCCTTGGGCTTTGGTGGATTTTTTACTAAAAAAGGGAGATGGCTGAAGAGGCGTGATGGGTCAGCGAGAAATTGTTGATTTTCTCTGATCCATCTCTCTCTCTCTCTTCTGTATTCTCCTCCTTGCATCAGATGACAGCTGTATTCTGTCAACAATATATTGCTTGATTGTCAGCAACTTTGGCTTGTTCAGTGTGTGATTCAAGATACTCAGTTCTTGGCCGAACTTTTGAACCCTTCCCGTATTTCGTACCCTTTCCGTAATTCTTGTTCTGTTGATGCAAGCGACTTTTGGTCCTTTGATCCATCGCAGCACCATAAAATAGCAATTGATGGTCCAGAGTTCGGACTCTTGCGAGATATCTCCACGAAGGGAGGCATCGATTTCAGCCAGATCTTGCGGCTTAGGAGGAACTTAAATGTTAATGTTCGTCCTTGTTCTGAAATCGCGATCAACTCTCAGAAGTTGCCTGCTTTCCGCGGCTGGTATTAATGTCGCTTCCTCATCTTCGTCTGCAGCTTGATCAAGCAGCGGTTGGGGAAGCGCTCCACGTACATATCAATTTTTCCGGAGGTAGTCGGCTTGATTTCGCAAAGACTGATGCGAAACGTGCTGAAGCTCTGGGTGTTTCTGGCACCACAGGGTGTGCATACGCGCCATAAAGCTTATGCGAACAGGGATACTGCTGGCATCGTAGCAGTCTAGCAAGTCATCCTTGAGTTGATCCGTCCACTCGATGTGGACGATTCGCCGGTTCAAGGTCGTGTTTCTATCTAAATTATTTTCAGCACCCTGAATTCTGGGATGATCGGCATTGTTTGCCGACCCATTCTCGAGTTTTCTGCACGTTTCGCATCAGTCCTTGCGAAATTAAGCCGACTACCTCCGGAAAAATGGATATGTAGCAGGCTGTCGAGAGAACCTGCTAATTGACAGGCGTGTCTGTAAAGAAGCTGCAGCCCATCAGCGCTTCCAGTCAATGGCCTGGATTGACTACCGGAAAGCTTTCGATTCAACCTCTCATAAACTTATCATCTGTCTCTTGGAAAGCTTGAAGGTGCATCCGCACATAGTGAGATGCATAGAGAGATTTATGCCTTTTTGGAAAACTAGATTCACCATTTAATCTAGAAGTTATCTTGTGACAACGAACAACGTCACCTTCTAGAGGGTTGTCTTTCTGGGTGACACTATTCAGCGCGAGCATAAGGTCACTCATGTATTTGATATGGATGACCTGAAGATACCTCTGGTAAAAGCGAATTTCAAATTGCTATAAATATCGTCAAGAACTACACAGGGGAGATTGGGAAGGACTTTGGTTTGGAAAAGTGTGCCAAAATTAATCTGATGAAAGGAAAGATTACTGGCTTTCCTAAGGACCCTGAGCTTCTTGATATAAGTGTTATTCGACATCTTAATACTGGCGAAACCTATACATACCTGGGCGTGCCGCAAAGCTGCATTAAGGACATAACATCAGTTGGATCAATGGACTAAGGACGAGCTTAAGGCTCTTGATGTCACCACACGTAAGATCATGCGTATGCATAAAAGGTTGCATATCAATTCGTCTGGACTTCTGAATCTCCAGTGTTCTCATAACCAAATTGTTCTAAGTACAGCTTACATCGTTGCGAATGGCAGAGATCCTCTTCTAAAAATGGTCAGGAATCACGAGATGTTTGGCAAAGGAGCGTTTCTTTACAACGCCGCGGCGCAAGCGGCCGAGACCCTTGGCCTGAATTTTAAGATCAGAAGTGAGGAAAGTGCAAGGCTTCATCTAGATGCTTCACTGCTGAAAGCCGAAGTGAAGAAAGCATAGGTTGCAAAATTTAGCCAACAGCTACTCGACAAGAAAATGCACGGAAACTTTCACAGAAATGTAAAAAAACAGTCCTTGTCGAAGGAGCAAACTTTTGCTTTCCTCAGATCATCAGGGCTCAATTCAGAGTCAGAGGGGTTTATTTTTGCTTGCCAGGACGGTGTCATTTCCACCTTAGCATACCATGACCGCATTTTATGTCGAGAGGGTCCCAGTGATATGTGCAGAGCGTGTCATGCTTCATTATCATCTTTTACGCTCTTACGGTGTTGGTCGCGACCCTGCCCTGTCGAACGCTCCAAGGGACATTGAGTCAATTGTCCAAAACGAGAAGTGCAAAAATTTCTTGAACTTCGGTTTGCGGACAGCAATCTCCTTTGCACACTTGCGGTCTGACATCGTTCTCCAAGACTTCGAGAAATGAGCTATATGCGTGATAAAATTCTCGGCTCCGTCCGACTACAACATCACTGCCAAGGAGAAAGAAAAGGTGGAGAGGTATCAAGACCTTAAAAGAGAGCTGCAATGACTGTACCCAAAATATTCGGTACAAGTAATTGTCCTTGTGACAGGTGCTCTCGAATGTGCGAAACTATCACTGGTTCGTAACCTTAAAGCTATACCAGCGTGCCGAAAATATGCCAAGGCACTTGCCAAATGGATGCAGAAAGCTGTCATCCTTGGTTTGCTTAGTGTCCTTAAGACACACGAGGGTTTCGCCGGCCTGTCGTTGTGATTTTTTCGTGCCCTGTGAACACCCATCTTACGGTTGTAAGACGTGGTGATAAGTGTGATTTACCGCAGTTGTACTGGGAGCTGGCGTCACTTTTTAGATGGCTACTGCTCTCAGTGGGCCCTGCGGTAATTGTTCAACCCTTTTTTTAAATTATAT
>CAKNXH010060511.1:172253-210390 GCA_932178445.1 Andricus quercusramuli
AAAGTTATTTTTCCTTTAATCCTATTTTTCTGGGAGGCTTTGGAGTTGTTATTTCAGGTTTGATTCATAGTTTCTTCCGTCTTCTCAGGAATTAATCAATTTTAAGATTCTGGAAGCATCATGTATTTTTACAATTTGTTAGGAAGTAATTATTTCTTATGAAGCGTCAATCTTTCCGTCAGTTTCTATAATATCTAGTATGTTAGTATTTCAATTTAAACTGTTTCGTGTATTAAAGAAGGGCCCATTGCCACAACTGGAAAAAATTTTTACCAGTCCAGTCACATTTCAATCATGTGAAACTGAATTGAGGGACACGTGATTAAACTAAAAACTGACTAGTTTATTGCAAAGAAAGGATGCGCAATTGTAATTTTTTCAAGCTGTATCTCTATGTAGACTAAGAAAGTGGTCCACTTTTCTTGTGGTGGTCCACTTACTTATGTAAGCCCTTCAAAATATCATAAATGGTCTAGGAACATCGAATAAACTTTGCGGGACATACTACTTGAATTCTGTTTAAAAATCGTCCATATATTACATGCGCTCCCAATCCACACACAAACATGAAATAAACCGGCAGGCGTAATGAGAGGAGAACTTGGCCAGAAGTGCCTACAGCGATTTATGACGGTAAAGTAATATGCCCAATAAGTGTACACACATATGAGAAAAAATAATGTTTCTTGGCGTGTGTGTGTGTGTGTGTGTGTCCTCTGATATTAAGCTTCGAAAAGGCGTGTACCGAGTAGTTGCTTAAGGTCACCGGGCCACATCCGTGTAGGCGTCATCTCGGTTTCCATAAATATTCATGAAATATTAACATTCTTCGTTCCCCGGGCTTCAATTCGATTTTACCGTCCTGGGTTGGTTCAGAAAGCTAATGTTGTTTTCTGATTCATGTATTACTATATATTATATGTAGTATAAGAGATTAAGAAAAAGGAATTCTCACACTTAAGACGGTTACAGCCCAATATGTCGAAGGGATTTTTTGTCCTTGAGTTTGATGTTAGTGTAAACCTTTCTGCACAGAGCTTTCCCGGTATGTATCGTCTGTGATGGCTACCATTTTTCATGCAGTCAAGTGATGTGATCAGAGTATTATGCATATATGACATATCAGATAACACAGGCCAACAAAATTTGTACCTAATGACCGGACTATGTGACCCCGAAGGATTTTAGTGTCCTAAAAGCGAATCCGTCGTCTACATTTTTCCTATACGTCAGGTTTTTGAGATATCCTAATCTAAAAGTTATTCATTATGGAAGTGAAATGGTTAATGTGTGATATCTCGGAGAAAAAAAATGTGTTCGGAAATGTAAAAAATGGAAATGAAAGATAAAAAGGAGTACTAAATGATGACGGTAGCAGTTTTTAGGAAAAAAATGCTGATCGTGTTATATTGCCTCAAATATGGCTAAAAATAGCCATTTTTGCACTTTTAGGTAAGGATATCTCAAAAACCTGACGTATAGGAAAAATTTGGATAACGGATTCGGTTCTAGGATTCCAAAATCCTTCGGAGTGACATAGTCCAGTCATTGGGTACAAGTAAGATGTCATTTTTGTCGGCCTATGTAATCGTGGTTTTCTCTTTTACCCCATCATCCACGACTTAGCTGCAGTGAAGAACATGATGGGGTGACCTACAGCTTGAGTGCAAACCAACAGAACCTCAGTAAAAGTACATACGAAAATGTTCAGAGGTACTGGTTCAGGGATCGAACCGCGGACATCTATTGTAAAATCCCACCGTTTAATTAAACAGATGAAAATTCATACATTTATTTACAGCAAACACTTCAAAATTGAATCTATGGAATAAGTATATATTCGAAAACAAACTGAAAGTGTTTATTTATATCTACGAGTAATCGAACTTCCATTTGTACTTTGATGCCTATTGCTGGACTTACTCAACAAACGTAACCATCCAATTCCACCACAATCATAATTTGTTATTTATTTAAAAAAAGTAGAAGGTTTGGAAAAATCATTGAGGATCAATAACGGCAGATGAGAATAACTCAAGCTGCTTGCTTTCTAAATTTGAATCAGTGGGAAATGGGTCACTCAATGAAATAGATGTATGTACCTGAGAAAGGACTTTCACTGATTAACAGTGAAATCTCACTGATTTAAATTTAGAGATTCCACCTGAAGCTGAAAGAAAGTTAGACAATATTAAACTACAATCACTGTAGTATATCCTAAAATTCGTAATAACACACACACACACATATATATATATATATATATATATATATATATCATTATGTATGTATATATATATATATAATTTTTAAAAAATCAGGTTAAACAACCACCGCAACATCTCACTGGGAGCAGCTGCCATATATGAAAATGACACCAGCTCGACCATGAAATGGGTGGCCAGTGGCCACAGAGCATGATGAAATCACAACAAGAGGCCGGTGAAACCCTCGTGTGTCTTGAGGACACGGAGCGAACCAAGGATGACAGCCCATTGGACACCTGGACATTCTAAAGTGGACCTCAGAATTTACCTCTATGTCATGTGACTTAACGTTTTTAGGACATCCTTTGGATCTTTTCATGTCTTTAAATGTCCTCAAGACGTTCGTCAAAAGATGTTTATAGGGAAACTTTAGGACTTGTGTGCCCACTGGGAGCCTTCTCTATCTATCTCGCAAGTGCTTCGGCATTTTTTTGGCACGCGGTTATGGCTTTGAGGTTATGAGCCAGTGATAGTTTCGCATCGCCGAGAGTGCCAATCACAAGGAACCGAATAATTTATGTAATGTCGCCGTAGCTCCCTTTTAATGTCTTGATATCTATCCTCCGTTTCCTTCTCCTTGTCAGTGATGTGTT
This sequence comes from Andricus quercusramuli, assembly GCA_932178445.1. Classification (NCBI taxonomy): domain Eukaryota; kingdom Metazoa; phylum Arthropoda; class Insecta; order Hymenoptera; family Cynipidae; genus Andricus; species Andricus quercusramuli. Next base: position 175,114 of record CAKNXH010060511.1, read on the forward strand.
TCTCCTTTGGAGCCGAAAATATAATCACAAATATAGTTCGTTTCTCGAAGTCCTGGAAAAGTATGTAAGGCCTCGAGAGTCCAATAATGATTGCTGTCGGAAAATCGTAGTTTCAGAAAATTTGGCACTTGTCGTTTTGGACAATTGACATCGCTCTGCACTTACCGCTGTAGAGTTCTTGACGTAAAATAGGGTTGCGGTATACTGAGGTGGAAATGACTCCATCGTGGCGTGCGAAAAAGGAACCCTCTATAAATGAATTAAGTCCTGATGATCTGAAGAAAGCAAAAGTTTGCGCCTTCGACAAGGACTGATCTTCTACATTTATGTGAAAGTTTTCGTGCATTTTCTTGTCGAGGAGCTATTAGCGGAATATTTTAGCCTGTGTTTTCTTAATGCACTTTCTCCAATTTTGTTGTTAAAATTAAGGCCAAGGGTCTTGGTCAGTTACTCCGCTGCTTTGCAAAGGAACGCTCCTTTTCCAATCATTTCGTCTTTCCAGACTATTTTTTGGAGAGGATCTCTTCTATTTGCAACGATGTAAACTTTACCCAGAATAATTTGGTTATGAAGACATTAAAGATTTAGACGTCCGCTCCCGCCTTGATGGTGTGGGATGTATAATCGCGGGGAGGACGAGTTGATATGCAAGCTCTTCTGCAAATGCATGATCTAACGCGTGGCGATATCGCGATATTTTTTGTCGTAGATACCTTGTTCAACGCCAAATCTGTTGAAGAAGATGCTTGTATCTGTTTAGATAGACTACTTCACTGATGTTGTATCCTGAATGCGGCTCTGAAATACGTCTAGGTATTTATAAGTCTCTTTAGTATCAAGATGTCTAGAAACACTCATATCTCGCGATGATTTTTGTCACCGCAGGGGTACCCAGGAGAAATGTGTAGTGTGAGAGTTACTGCAAGAAGTGTGATGCAAAAGAGCAGAGGGCTCATGGTATCTTCCCGAAAGACGTCCCTCTGGAAGGTGACACTGTTAGTGATCACGCGATGTTTTCCAGATGAGATAGTAAATCTGGGTTTCCAAAGGGCTTCAATCTCTATGTATATCACTATGTGCGGACGAACCTTCAAGACTTCCAACAGAGAGATTATAAATCTATGAGAGGATGAATCGAAAGCTTTTCAGTAATCAATCCAGGCTATCGACAGGTAACGCTGATAGACTGCTGCGTCTTTGCAAACGCACCTGTCAATTATCAGCTTCTCTCGGCAGCCTGCTACATCTTTTTTTTTAACCATATCGTTCGTACATCTCTCTCCATACAGGCCTGATTCTTTGAACCATCGAGCTGTTGAGGATAGCTGTAAAGATCTCATACATCGTGTCCAGAAAAGTTATTGGCCTGTAGTACTCTGGGTTGCACACGTCACCTTTCTTCGGTTGGTACACAGTGCGTCCTAAAACCAGCCATTGCGGAAGGTGCATCTCTTACTTTAAATATGAGCTGAAGATGTGGGCCAGATATTGGTTTCTAGAAGTAAGCTTCTCCCAGCCAAAAGTTCTTGATACCATCTGGTCCTGCAGCGGAGAAGTTCTTCGTGCCACACTTTTTCGCCACAAATTCATTAGCGTTGAGTCTCATTACTGTTACTTCGTGGTAGCAATGGTCCAATTGTTCAGTGTCGAATGACAGTTCACCGGCTTTAGGGTTATTTTATGTAAAATTTTCACAGGTTGTTGATTGAATTCATATATTGTTGTCAATTCACCCCAATTAGCTTATTTGTATAGAGTGTTACTTCGAAGAAGACACAGAGCTAAAAACATTTATTTTATTGCATAGCTTCAATTCAAAGGGTTTCAAAATTATAGTAATTGTTAAATTTCCTCAGCTTTTAAGATTGCACATCATTCTGTTTTAAATGGTTTGTTAGCAATTAATAACGGCTGGCATGGGGCAGAGAGAACAGCGTATTGTCACTTTAAAGACAATGAAATGGAAAATGCTAATTTACAAATGTGAAAATCAGCCGATATTTGAAAGGTCCAGTCGAAATTTTACTAATTTACAGGAATTATAATTTGACTTTATCCAATTCAACCATGATCCGAGCCCCAATCTACGAGTCGATTCACACACGTGTCGTTTAATATACATTGAAAAAATTCAGATAGTTTTGTAAACTTAGCCAAGATTTAAGCTCCGGAAGCCGAAATATGTATGTCATCTGACTCGTCACTTCCCACAACACCAGAAGACGACCGAGTCTGGAAAATCAATTCCATCATAATAATCCTAAAGGAAAAAACACTAGACACTTTTAGTGAATCACTTATCACTTCACTTCACAATTATCCGAAAAGGAGAAACACTTTACACATTAATCGCAAGCGCGGCACGAAAGAGACATGTGTATCAATCTGGCTTTTTTCACGAACGAGACAAGGGTCGGAACTCGAAGCAATAATTAATATCGCTTTAAATAATATAGCACGTTGGAATTGGTCTCAGAAATAGGTCATGAGTGCCTGGCATGAATGCCGAAACAGGACTTAGAAGAGAGAACCCGACGCTGCCTAGCTATAACTGAGCGAGCGACTAAGGGGGCTCGAGCGACAGACTTCTAAGACATGTGATCGCGCAGAACAATAGCGTCAGAGACAAACTCCAAATAATCGCAATTTTATGTATAATTTAATTAAATTAATAATATTAATAATATTAATAATAATAAATAATGAATAATGTAAGTGAATATAATGAATAAATAAATATAAATAATAATAAATAAATAATAAATAATATTAAATAATAATAATATTAATAATTAAATAAATTAATTTTAATTTAATCGCAATTCCTCAATTATCAAACTTATTTTAGATTTATCTAAACCAAATTGAATAGGCTCAAAAAAGTATTAACACGGTTTAAACTTTTATTGTCATTTTCTTTTTAATGATTTACCCCGCCTGTGAATTCTCAAAGTTGAATTTTGGCGTGGTAAAAAATTTAAATGTGAGATAGCGCGAAGTATTCTCCATTAGGCACGTGCTAAAATAATAATTTTCGAATCTGAATTTCTCGTAAATTAAATTGCTTGAGGGTCTGAAGTTTTCACAGAAAACGTATTTCATTTTCCTTTATAATATATTTGAAGTTCAGTTTCTAAAGTACGACTTCACACTCGACCTCCCTTAAAGCTGGTAAGCTGTCATTCGAAACTGCTGCGGCAACAGTACTTTCATGCCACTCGTGAAGTCACGTCAGAGCGAACGCAATACATCGTACGTCAGCATTTGAAACTTCAATAAATTGTAGAACACCGTAAAGGGTTCTCTACAATGGGCACTATTTTCGAAACGCCAGGTATGTATGTTTCATTTGGGTGTAAAAATAAAAGAGAAAATCGCTTGCCAAATAACAAAAAATTGAGGAAACTGAAGATAATGCCTTATGCCTGTTCACAAAGTATATCTCCACTCACGGTGCTTCCCTGTAAGCTGAACTAGACAAATTGCCATCCCCATAGAGAAGTTTGAGCGTAGTTCGCTGCCGCTCGATGCAATTTGTACGCTCTAGCCTATTTTGGAACAGGAACCGCAGCGAACGCGTTGCGTCACTCATCAGAAAACTACCAGCGAAAATCGGTATTGTAGAGAGTCATTTACATGAGAATGTGAACACTCAGACATCGTACAATGAGGAGGAAAATAAACGTATATCACGCCACAACATGCATCTGCTTGGTTTGTCTGAGACAAGGTTGCACTGTAAATCCCCTGTATTAAAATATCGCCTTATAATGCACACATGTATCCAAAGTCATGCGCTATTCGAATTTACTGCAGCGAAGTCAACTTGTTTATTCAGTTGTAAAGGCAAACAAACATACGTACCAGTGCAAAACTACACATCCGAGATACAAATCAAAAGCAAATAAAAAATATTGAACGCAGCAAAACTATTGGTGCGTAGCGAAAAAGGGAGAAGAGCGTGGGTACTCACGCACGTAGCTGCGTAATAATATGTATTCCGATTAGAAATGGTTCATATGACCCTGAATGTTTACGTTCGGAGCGAGCGAATGTTGTGCTCAATGTAAGTGAAGGTCATTCAGGACCATGCCCGAAACCGCACTCAAATGGGATTTTCAGTGTATTATATATTTTCTGAATGTAATAGAAAGTCAATTCATGCATTATGATAATAATAATTTAGGTTGGTACATAAATAACAACAAAAGCATAAAATTCAAAAATTTGAAAGTGCTTGCAAAAATATTTGTTCTTTTTGAAGAAAAATTATGCATGAATTTGAGCTAAAACCAACAATACTCAGTGAGTAACAATAAAAAAAAAAAAAAATTGATTAGCATTTCGAACTCGAAAGTTCATTGCCTCACTACCCGATTCAGGTAGTGTTTCTAGGTGGATAAATACTACCAGTGTGGGTCCACCACACCCACGACAGGTCAACAACACGCAGTATTCCCCGAACGGTCACCCATCCAAGTACTAACCGCGCTCAACACTGCTTAACTTCAGTGATCTAACGGGAACTGGTGTTTTCAGCGTGGTATCGCCGTTGACGCGAGTAACAATATAAGATAAAAAATATTAACAAAAGGAAATCATATGCAGCCATATTGAACAAGAGAATAGAATGAAGTAAATTACAAAAATTGTATAAGGGAGAAATTGTTTGAGGCTATGAAGATAATAACGTCTCCATAACAAATGCTCTAATTAGTATAATCTGATGGACGTACAATGCAACTTTTCGCAGCTCGTGTAGACAATTAGAGATTAAACGCCTTAGCCAATACTGACTATTGACTGTCGTGGTTGCTGGCTGACCTAAGCTTGATATTCTTGAGTCTGAGTAGGCAGAACAAACAGCTTGTATGGTAAATGATAAAGATCCTCTGTTACCGAAAGGTGAGTCTGACAGGGTCATAAGTAAATTTATATTCTTCAAACCGTATATTTCCCCTGATAAGAGCCTATAAGTCTAAGTTGAGCAATAATAGAAATTATATAAAGGTAATCTAAGATGCAGATATTACTGAAAGTCCGGATAGAGTTTAAGATGCGGCAAGACTTGGAGACTACTTTAATGGAGTGATCTTTCATAGTCGGAACGCCAGAGATAGTCAGAAAAGTTATTTAGCAAAACATCCATGTTTTCATCGCGTGATGGATTGCAATCAGGTGTTAAGGACATTGCCTTGAATTTAAGAAAGCATCTTTTAGGATACCTATCATCAGGCACACCCAGCAACCTCGGAACCATCTTAGCGCTGAGTACTTTCTTAAAGAGAGAGGTCTGTAATCTCTCGATTGGATCAAAGTATCTTAATCCCCATACTTATATTGCGTAAAAAAGAACACTAAGCGCGAGACTACCAAAAAGGGTAGTCTTAATTTGCCAGGCATTAGATTTAGATGCAAACGAAATTCTTGAGAAAGCATCCACGGCCATATTTGCAGCAGACATTCTTCTCATGAACTCTTTCTAAGAAAGATCCGAATCTGACGTGTTAACACCGAGATAGACGAATTCGGTCACTACTTCCAGCTGAATCTGTGCGTAGAAGAAGTTGTATTCACATGGCCGACCTTTGTGGTATTACATAACTTTTGATTTTGCTTCATTGACCATTCAAAAATTTTCCATGCAGTATTGCGCGATGATAATGATCTTTGTTTGTAAGTCAGCCTGAGACATAGGTGATCTATTGAAATTATATGTATACCGTGATTTCTTAAGTACTCTTTTAGATCATATATGAAAAGTGCAAAAGAAGAGGACTAAGGATCTCTCCTTGAAGCACTCCTCAAGTTAAATTAACGGACGAAGCCAGATCCTCGTAAGTAGGAATAGATATGTTAGCGTTGTCATAGAGATTTTTCATGATTTGAATGAGTTCACTGCTTATGCCTATCCTTGCAAGTTTGCTTCGGGATATCCAATTGAATATGAATTAAAGAATTTAGGGTATAAATATGGTCTATACAACTTCCTCCCGGCCTGAAAACAGCCTGATTTTCTGGGAAAATGTTAACCTTGTTAACCGACGCAGTCAACCTTGTCAACTGAATCTGAATGAAGATCTTAGCAGTACTATTTACAAAGGCAATGTCCCTGTAATTATGAGGGTCAGATTTATCACCCTTTTAATGCAACATATGTATTTTAGGCCAGCTAGAATGGACTCTCTCCGCAGCCCAGGTCCTGTCGAAGAGGCGCCCTGAGTACTATACCCAATTTCCCGACAGGTTTCTAACAAATTCATTGGGAATCCCATCCTCGCTCGGCGCTTTTTTACATTTACACGTTGATGAAGAGGCTTTAATTTCATCAATCAAGATATCACAGTCCAATAAGCGTGTACGTTTATTGACAGCTGTCCAAAAATTCTTAAGATTATTACAAGTCGCTAGTGGATTCGTATCGCCCCTTCCTGGACCTACGTAACCCCAGAAAATATCTTTCGATTTCCAGGTATTTTACCCCCTCCGAATCGTCAAAACCCGATTTTTTAAGGGCATTTAAAAATTGTCTAAGCTTACGGCGCATGACCCTACATTCGTTATCATCCTAAGGTTTTTTCCCTGGAACACGCCATTTAGGCTTTGCAAGTAAATGTACCTTATCGGCGACAGTTGAGATTGTGGCAATTGAATTTTTATTAAAGGCATTTATTTCGCCGTTGGAGGATACAGAGTTCTTAGAAATAGATATTTCGTGCATATAGTCATGTTTATGGATTGCATTCCAAATTATTTTATTATATAAAAATTCCTCTCTTTTTACACTTGTGACCATCTGTATGCAATACGAAATATCAACGCGAACCGGGAGAAGGTCGGATGTCGTAGATAATTGAAGTACTTCAAAACTAGAAGTCAGGTCTATTCAGCCAATGCGATACGCAACAAGATCATTAACACTTATACCCCGAAATCCAAGAAAAGTATGATGGACTGGAAAATCTTTAGGAAATCTCCCAATCTAGGTCATCAATTCACACCCTTAAGAATATTAACGAGAACCTCCCCCTTGCGGTGACCTCAGAGTCAAATGTTCTTCGCTTATACTATGCTGTAGAATTTTGGGGTAGGAGTTACCCTTCCAGGCCATCCAGGTGGCCGATACCTGCATTAAAATCGCCTCCTAAAAACATTGGAAAATCTGAACAATCCGATGTAATCTCGGAAAGGGCTTCCTCAAAAGGACATTCTAGGAGCGCGCTTTTCACTGAAGAAAGCCAACCTCTCGCTACCTACGCTCTAGCCTATTTTGGAACATGGACCGGAACGAACGCGTTGCGTTGCTCATCACCAAACAACCAGCGAAATTCTTTACTATAGACAGTTCTTTAAATGCAAGTGTGAACGCTCAGACATATTCAGCGCAAGAAAACCATTAGTCTGAATTTTGTTGAATCTAATTTCGAATAATGAGACATTTTCCTTGTGCTTTTTTTTGTCGCATTTTTGTTGCTTCTAACAACACAAAATTCAAAGTTTTGCGTTCCTTTCAGGAAAAAAAATATCTATATATATATATATATATCTTCGGTAGTATAGTAGTAAGTATCCCCGCCTGTCACGCGGGCGACCGGGGTTCGATTCCCCGCCGGAGAGCCATTCGGTTTCGGTTTCGATTCCCTTGGAATAGAACCGAAGGGCTTATGACAAAGCCACCGAACGCGTCCTTGGGTTGCGGATAGAGGGTCCCCGTACCAAGGGTTTCTGCTGAATATGCATACAACAACTAATAAGCAGTCGCGGACAATTGTCCAGGGATGGTCCCGAAGGAATAACCCCTAAGCGAAGGTGTGCGAACCGTGCCGAAAGCTGCATGGCACCTGGGTGAGGTGTCTTTAACGGTGACTCTGGGATATCGGGCGATGTCTCAGAGTAATAGCCTTATCCTTGCACGCGGGGCTCTACAAGGATGGACGAACCCTTTCCCTAGCTGCTCGTGGGAACAACAATGAAACCAAAAAACCACCAAAATGTTGTAGATGCGGTTCAAAACGATCGAACGCGCAGAGCACCCGACAATGGATCGGCAAACAATGCCGATCATCCTAGAGTTCGGGGTGCTGAAAATAATTTAGATGGAAACACAACGACGAACCGGCGAAACGCCCACATTGAGTGGACGGATCAACTTAAGAATGATGTGTTAGACTGCTACGATGCCAGTATTATCCCTGTTCGTGGAGGCATTATGGCGCGTATGCATACTCTGTGGTGCCAGAAACACCCAGAGCTTCAACACGTTTCGCATCTGTCTTTGCGAAATCAAGCCGACTACCTCCGCAAAAATGGATATGTACGCGGAGCGCTTCCTCAACCGCTGCTTGAACAAGCTGCAGACGAAGATGAAACGACATTAAGACCAACCGCAGAAAGTAGGCACCTTCTTGAAGATGATGGCAATTTCAGTACAAGGAGGAACATCAACATGCAGGTTCCTCTTAAGCCCCAAGATCTGGCTGAAATGGATGCCTGCCTTTGTGGAGATATCTCGCAAGAGCCCGACCTCTGGACCATCCATTGCTCAGTTTATGGTGCTGCGACAGCTTTGGCTGATTCAAATCGAAGGCTCAAACCGACCATGGATCAAAAGACAAGAAGACGCTTGCATCAACTGAACAAGAAAATTGGATGGGCAAGACAGAATGCGTCCCGTGTTCAATGTGTGATTGACTACATAACATCTGGTAGACCGTTCACGGAAAGGGTTCGAAAGTTCGCCCAAGAACTAAGGACCTTGAATCACACACTAAACAAGTCAAAGCTGCTGACAATCAAGCAGCATATTGTTGACAAAATAAGGCTGTTATCTGACGCAAGGAGGAGGATACAGAAGAGGGAGAGATGGATCAGAGAGAATCAACAGTTTCTCGCTGACCCATCGCGCCTCTTCAGTGATCCCCCTGTTTTTGTAAAAAATCCACCCAAGCCCAAGGAGGTAGAGACTTTTTGGAGAGAGGTGTACAAGATCCCGAAAACACTAGAGTTGAAGGAAGATACTGACAATATCATTCGCTTCAAGGAGTTTTGCGACAGCCTCATAAAATCTGAGGAGGAGTGCCCATCAGTCACTGCCGAAGAGGTGAAAAAAGCACTTAGAGGCACGAAGAACTTTTCCGGTGCTGGACCAGATTGTATCAAGAACTTTTGGGGGAAGAAGTTTACTTCTACACACCAACATTTGGCCCGCATATTCACCTCATATTTAAAGTCGGAGATGCCCATTCCGCAGTGGCTAGTGTTAGGACGCACTATACTCCTACCGAAAAAACGCGACTTGTCCAAACCAGAGAATTACAGGCCAATAACTTGTTTGAACACACTGTATAAGATTTTTACAGCTATCCTAAACAACAGGATTGTTCGACGAATTGAGCCTGTATGGCGAGAGATGTACGAGCAACGTGGCTCGAAAAAAGGTGTAGCAGGCTGTCGAGAGAACCTGCTGATTGACAGGTGTGTCTGTAAAGACGCTACAGTCCATCAGCGCGTCCTGTCAATGGCCTGGATTGACTACCGGAAAGCTTTTGATTCAACCTCTCATAGACTTATCATCTGTCTGTTGGAAAGCTTGAAGGTACATCCACACATAGTGAGATGCATAGAGAGATTGATGCCTCTTTGGAAAACTAGATTTACCATCTCATCTAGGAATTATCGTCTGACGACGAACAACGTCACCTTCCAGAGGGGCGTCTTTCAAGGGGATAGTATGAGCCCTTTGCTTTTTTGCATCACACTTTTGCCTCTATCTCTTGCACTACGAAATTCTCCTGGATACCTCTGTGGCGACACTAATCAGCGTGAGCATAAGGTCACTCATGTATTCTATATGGATGACCTGAAGATCTATGCCGCTGGTAAAAGCAAACTTCAAACTGCTTTAAATATCGTCAAGAACTACACAGGAGAGATTGGGATGGACTTTGGTTTGGACAAGTGTGCCAAAATTCATTTGAAGAAAGGAAAGATTACTGGCGTTCCCAAGGACCCTGAGCTTGTGGATATAAGTGTTATTAGACATCTTAACACTGGAGAGACCTATACATACCTGGGCGTGCCTCAAAGCCGCATTCAGGACGTAACATCAGTGAAGGAGTCTCTCCGAAGCAGATACAAGCATCTTCTTCGACAGATTTGGTCTTCCAATCTGTCGGCGTTGAACAAGGTATCTGCGACCAGGACGGTGTAATCTCCACCTTAGCATACCGCGCCCGCATTTTATGTCAAGAAGTTCCCAGTGATAGGTACAGAGCGTGTCATGCACACGCTGAGTACCTATAACATATACTATCGGGGTGTCCGACCCACGCAGGAACAACGTATATCTATAGACATAATGCGGCCCTAAGAGTACTTTATTACCACCTTTGTCGCTCTTACGGTGTTGGTCGCGACCCTACCCTGCCGAACGCTCCAAGGGATATAGAGTCAATTGTCCGAAACGAGAAGTGCCAGATTTTCTGGAACTACGATTTTCGGGCAGCAGTCTCCGTTGCGCACTCGAGGCCTGACATTGTTCTCCAAGACTTCGAGAAACGAACTATATTCGTGATCGAATTCTCGGCTCCATCCGAATACAACATCACTGCAAAGGAGAAAGAAAAAGAGGAGAGATATCAAGACCTTAAAAGAGAGCTGCTTCGACTGTACCCAAAATATTCGGTACGAGTGATTGTTCTTGTGATAGGTGCTCTCGGAGGTGTGAAATTATCGCTGGTTCGTAACCTTAAAGCCATACCCGCGTGCCAAAAATATGCCAAGGCTCTTGCGAGATGGATGCAGAAAGCTGTCATCCTTGGGTCGCTTCGTGTCCTCAAGACACACGAGGGTTTCGCCGGCCTGTCGTTGTGATTTCGTCGTGCCCTGTGACCACCCATCTCACGGATGTGAGACGTGGCCATAGGTGTATTTTACCGCAGTTCTACTGGGGGCCATTGACATTTTTTCCAGATGGCAGTTGCTCTTAGTGGTACCCTGCGGTGGTTGTTTAACTTTTTTTAAATTATATATATATATATATATATTAATGGTTACAAATAAGGGAGCACCAAAGTAACAAATTATTAGTACGCTTGGTTGTGGTTCCTCAAAAATTTGAATTTCGAGTTGAAGTTGGTTTTTTGTTCAATGTGTGCCACGCAAACGACCAAAAAATGGATATTCACAGGGACGCCTTTGAATATAATTAATACTAATTCTACATCCTGGATTTATGAAGAAAGAAAGAGGCTGCTGCAGAAAGGGATTTGGAAAAAGCATTCGCGACACAAGGAAGGATTTTACAGGTATCTTGTTCCGAGAAAAGTTTGAAAACTATAATTTGATCAAAACTGGATGTTTTCTGGATGTGATCCTTTCCAATTATTGTTGTTAGAATTTTTGGAAAAAGTGATTGAAAGAGTTAGAAAATTGGAATTCGCGCGAGTGTTAGTTCTTTCTAAATGCGATCGGTATTTGTGTATTGATCTAAATGTGAAAGGTCTGAAGATATACTATAATTGGTTGATAAATGTCACGCATATACACTACCGTCGGAAATTGTGCACACAAATTCTGTGAGCGCTATTAAACATCACTGCTGACTTCGAACCACGATATTTTGCTGACCTTCTGAAAATAGTACAGCACTTGAGAAGTTAAAAAAAATCAAGATTTTCTCAAATTTTCTACCTCAAATTAAACTTTTTGCACGACCTAGGAAAATTTTTTCAAGAACCTGAACATTACGCGACATTGAGCCTGAAATCTTATCTTTAATTTAAGCCAAGAAAACTTAAAAAATCTTCTTGGGTGCCCGAGATATGATTAAAAATGTTCAATCGTATCTGAGCTCAATTTTAATCGACAATCACGGTTCTCGGCTGGACTTCTACTCGCCTCCTTCGTTGAGACAGGACCGAATAGGCCACGCACAGAGGTGGCGCCTGTTATACTTTTGGTTCTCTTCATTAGTAATTTTTATTTCAAATTATGGTGAATGAAAAAAAATATTTATGTTATTTGTGATTGTTAACAATTACTTGAATCTAATATTATCTCGATATTAAAGAATAGGACAATGTCCACTTAGGCGCCACCTCTGTGCGTGGCCTATTCGGTCCTGCCTCAACGAAGGAGGCGAGTAGAAGACCAGCCGAGAACCGTGATTGTCGATTAAAATTGAGCTCAGATACGATTGAACATTTTTAATCATATCTCTTTCAGGTTTTTGAAAAAATTTTCCTAGGTCGTGCTGAAAGTTGAATTTGAGGTAGAAAGTTTCAGAAAATCTTGATTTTTTTTTTTTGAACTTCTCAAGTGCTGTACTATTTTCAGAAGGTCAAAAAAATATTTGTTGGGTGCCAGTAGACGTGGAATTTCATGAGCGTTCCAATTCTTTTTTGAAAAATTCCCTATCTCTTTTTTTCGCCGAAATATCGTCGTTCGAAGTCAGCAGTAATTTTTAATAGCGCTCACGCGAGTCGTGCGCACAATTTCCGACGGTAGTGTACAGGGAAAATTGCCGAAGTGAAATTTGATCGATTTGGTAGCGATTTTTCTCGCGAATCATTTTCATTTTGTTCGGGCTCCATTTGAAATGTTTGATGCTGTAACCCTTTTCCCAGCCTCTCAGAAATGTAAGCTGGGAACCGTTACCCAAATGGCCGCACCAACGCCGGTACAGAAAGTCATTTTAAATTTGCACTAACCGTGCTGTCAGGCGCCAGACACCTACTCGGCGTCACTCCAAAATTATTCCAGAAATTTTTCATTTATCTTTACCAAATTAAAATAAACCACCTTAAGCTAGCTCAAGGAGAGGGATTTGTGAGGGCAAGAAAAGTACTTCAAAAGTTATTATTAAAAGAAATGACATTGTAAAGTTTAATTAAAGTTGAGAAAATTGATACTTAAAAGTTGATACGTGACTTTACACAAGTGGGGTTTAAACCCGAACCATGATTTTACAACCCCAGAAACTTTCCGGCCTACAAAAGATTTACGATCCCAAATTTAGTAATAAATTTGCTATGTTCTACACTAAAAGAGCTTAACCCAATTTTATATAAGATATTTCCCACCAAAACTTACTTAATCATAACATCACAACTATGCTCATCAAAACTCTTTCAATAAACACTCCACATTTATACTCACAAACCTCAGAGAAAAAGAACAAACCAAAAGGAAATGGAGAAAATGACGCCTACCTGAGTTCCAGAATCCACGAGTTCTCCTTTTTGTAAATTTTACGCCAGTCCGGCAAAATGGACTCGTGCGGTAGGCAAGCGACAATTTCCGAAAATCCTTTCACAAAGATACCCACAAGTCGATGGCCGACACGAAACTGAACTCCTGTATCCTCTCCGCTTGCCGTTTCCTTCCCGCTCGCACCAAATTCTCCGTCCAGTCGGTGCTGCCCTCTTTAACATGATTTCCGGGACTCCAGCCGGTGGAATTGGGGCCGTTCCGGTATGTGGAATGCCGGCCGGCACACGATGGATGCTCCCTTGTTTTGACAGGTATCAGGTCCGGCATAGCCTGATATCTCGACAATACTCCTTTTTGGTTGAGATTAATTTCGGAAGTCTGTAATTTTATCCGAGTGGGCCCCGTAATGCTGTGTAGTGTGGCGTGACCGTGAATGAGTGTGGTCAGCTTGGCCGAGTGAGTTGGTGCGGGTGGCATAGTGTGTGTTGTGGACGATTGGAGTCGGTGGCAGTCTTTTCCCTGCCGGATTTTCTTCCATAAAATGAACTCTGTGATTCGTGAATCATTGTAGGACGTCATGTTCCTCCTTATCTTACGACTTCAGGTATCTACTCTAACCTACTAGGTAATAATCCTTTACATTTTTTTAATTTCTAATTCCCTAAAATAATCTATCTGGTACTATTTTTCTCAAAGTTAACAATATAAATTATCTCCTATTCCTACAAACCAAAAAACAATTTTCCTTTCATGAATCATAACTTAATTTCTAATATTATCTTATTTCTAAATTTGAGCTTGTGCCGGCCATGGGAAAATCGCGGTCAATATTTAGTTTTGTTTAATAAATCATAATAGCTGGGGGGAAGGATCCGTAACGGGTGACTAGCCACCACGTTACAATGCGCATTCGATGGTGGGGATCAATGCAAAGGCATTATCAAATAAAGTTTAAATTATCAGTAATTAAAATTGATCCAAAATCAACGGCTGTTTATTATTTTGTTATTTAAGGAAAGCTTAATGCTCCGTGGATTGGTTAATTAAAGTTGTAGAAATCCACCAAATCGATCAAATTTCACTTTAGGCAATTTTCCCTATATATGCGTGACATTAATCAACCAATTATAGTATATCTGAAAATCTCTCATATTCCGATCAATACTTAAATCTCGATTGCATTCATAATAAAACTAAATCCCGCGCGAATTCCAATTTCCTAACACTTTCAATCGCTCTTTCGCAAAATTCTAACAACAATAAATGAAAAGCATCCCATCCAAAAAACATCTAGTTTCAATCAAATAATAGTTTTCGAACTTTTCTCGGCACATGATAACTGTATAATCCTTGCTGCTGTCGAAAATGTTTTTTCCAAATCCTCTTCTGCAGCACTCTTTTTCTTGCTTCATAAATTCAGAATGTAAATTAAGTAGTAATTATATTTACAGGCGTCCCCGTAAATATCCTTTTTGTGGCCGTCTGCGTGGCGCACATTCACCAAAAAACAAACTTCAACACTGAATTCAAATTTTTGAAAAACCGCAACCAATATAACCGCCGGCCACACCGGGTACCCAGTCAATTGGATGTTTCCCTCCTAATCAGCAAAAATGATAGCTAATTGTTCTGATCCAGAGGCGTACTAATAAGTTGTTAACTTGGTGCCCCCTTATGTAAGCATTACAATATTATCTATATTTTTTATATTCATTCAAAAACACCCAATAAGATTAATTTTTCTAACAAATCTAATTGCATTGTTGAATTTGCGATACAAATTTAAGAAAATAATTCCTTTAATTTTTTTTTGTAAAGTTGAAAATAAGAAAGTTATTAAGCGTTAAAGGCTTGAAGGCCGATTAGGTTGTACTAGGTATAGTTGGTTTTACATAGAATTTATACTACATCATTTTTTCTTCGAAAGAAACAAGTCTTTTTGAGAGCACCTTTCGTTTTAAAAATCTCAATTTTTTGGACCACCTTAATTATTATCCTAACTCTCTTCGAGTTTATGGAACTTTTTTGTGCATTTCTGAGCCAGGCTTTCCGTCTTTTTTCGTAAGAAGGAAGACTCGAGAATACCACTGACGAAAAATGATTTATGATACTTTGAACTCGTGACCTATTTTGAACGAAGGTTTGAATTATTGACGATCTTTCGCTGCTTTCAGGACCCTGACAAGCATACTGCCTGTCACATTCAGCCACTATAGATAACATGCATGTACTACCCACCAGATAGAGAAAAATTTCCAGTCAGCAGTAAAAGTCAGTAAATGTCTCAGGCACAATTAGGTCCTAAAGAAGTATTACCAAGGTTTTCTAGTCAAGATTATGAAAATTTTGAAACTGATTTTCGCTTCTTGCAGTAGATGAAAAATAGCTGTCAATTTTATACCAAGTTAAATATAATGACCCTTTTTACATTCTTTAAATCTTATATAATAATTGTTCAATAGATAATTCCATACTTCAGCATACTCTTATACTCGTATTTTATCACCAGATAAATATTTAGTACTCATAACTTTGACCGGAAGATGAATAAATAAATTGAATTCACTTGTTTGTTTCTTGCAAACGATTATATTTGTATTATTAGAAAACGATTCAAATTCGTATATAAAATTAATTTGTATCGTATGTAAAACTCCGTATAATAAATATCTAGACATTACATCTTAATATCTATAGATCGTCGGTCTATTATAGTTAAATATCCAGATCTTACACTGATAGAAATTTTTGCTGTGATGTTAAGTGAAAATTACCTGAAGCCCAATACAGTTGAAAATATGCCTTAAAGTTCTGAAGCTGTAGTATTGAAACTTTCAAGAAGCGATATTGAAAGTTAAGAACTAAGAATCTTGTATTGAAAGTTATGAACCTTGCGTATTGAAGATCCGATTGTGTTCCAATGACTACCCGGGTAAAAAAATTTTGTATGGGATTGATCTAGGAATACATCTGGGAAATCGTATAGATGTCGTCTCTCAGATAGTATAATAAAAGTATGGTATATGAGACGATCCCATACTTCATGTCTATTTGAATTATGTATGGTGGATGTATAGCTTAAATCTAGCTAAAGTATGACAAGGTATAGTCGAAGTATAGCAAGAGTATAGCTAAAGTATATCTTAAAAGTATAGCTGAAGTATAGCTGAAGTATAGCTGAAGTATAGCTGATGTATAGCTGTAAAGTATAGCTCAAGTATTTTAGGAGTATAAATAAAGTATGCCTAAAGTATAGGGAAAGTATGGCTATAGTAGGTATAGCTATATAGGTATAAGTATAGAATAAAAAGATAATATGAAATAAGTACAAGCGTTGTATTCTTGATGATTACATTGAACACCTGAAATACATCAAATAAGAGATCCAGAATCATGATTTTCACAGCATGAAAAAAATATATATTTATTGCAACTTCTAAATTTAGCAAAACTTAAGAAATTCTTCATATTATTAAAAATATAACATAATGTCTTTTATCTAAATAATAAATTTATCAAAATTTTTCATGCAATAATAATGCTATGGTTAGGAATCAAAGATTACTGGATCTCTTACACACATATAGAAAATAATAAGAAGAATATAAGCTTCTTATTATATACATCTTCTTGCTTTAAGAAATCTCCATCTAGTTCAAAAAGTGAACGGTTGAATTTTAACTCCAAAGTAGATTTCGTGAGATAAGTATGGAACGAATTTTGTTGAAACATGAAGAATTTATTAACTGGCTGCTTTATTACACTCGCGAACAATATTCGTTGCACACTTTTCTCAAGAAATTATTTAAATCACGAAATTTTTTAATTTGCGGTCGATCTGTCATTCACGATTTATTATGTTTTATCCCGTTGCTATGATATCTTCAAAAACAAATGAACACCATATTATATGCGATACTTTGGCCATTCTCAAGTATAGATTAAGTATATCCTATGCTTCAGCTATACTTAAGTATAGATGAAGTACATCCTATATATCAGCAATACTTAAGTATAGATGAAGTATATCAAGTACTTCATATATACTTTAGCTATACTTCATCTATACTTCATCTATACTTCAGCTATGCTTTATCTAGACTTTAGCTATACTATTTCAATATACTTCAAGTATGGGATCGCCTCATTTACCATACATGTTTTATACTTCTGAAAATCAATGATTGATCAATCCCATACTTATAATTTTTACGCGGGTATTCATACTTTTCTTTTCGAAATGATCATACCCCTAATAGCACGGAACGTGTAAAATGTCCGTCGCTTGGGAACGTTCCAGGAACGTTCTACTGGAACGTTGCAAACATAAATTAACGTTATTGTTATTATTGTCAGTAAATATCGCGTACGGATATCATATTACAGTGTAATATATACGGTACTTAAAACTCAAAAATAACATCCATTATTATCTCTTACGGCTTACGAGATAATTGTTGTTAAAAATAACTATAATGGAAGGTTCCCCTCAGCTCCCAGTGGAACGTTCCCAAGGGATGCAATGTGCAACATTGTTCTAAATGACGAGATATTAGAACGAATTGATAATTACTTATATCTGGGTAGCCTATCCACAAGCGACGGAAAGATAGATGGGGACTTAGATAGGCGCATTAGCGGGGGTAAGAAGGTTATAGGTAGAACAGGGTCCATTATCAGGCAGTGTCAGAAACAAAATAATCCTCAAAGAATGTGGTGCAAAAGAGGCAATAGTTGACATATGGGAAAGAAATTTGTTAAGGTGGTTCGGACTTGTTGAAAGAATGAAATATAAACAACTAACGAAACAAGTGTATAAAGGTAAAGAAAATGGCTGTATGCCCAGAGGTAGACCGCGGAAAGAATGTTTAGAATGTGTGAATGAGACCTTATTCCGAAGAGACATAAGAAGCCATAGAAACGCGAGAGCTTACATGAAAAAATGCATGGACGTCAAAGAAGCTAGAGAAGTAAACAGAGTGACAGTAGAGTGAATGGCGCCTGAAACAAAAGACCTTGGATACTAATGGGACCGAGTGGGGAACCTCACATGATGACCTTGTGAGGCTCTTCAATCGGGGTTATGGCCAGAGAGATTGATCAGCAACCTGGGTCCGAGCAGTGTTGCGGAACGAACGTGGTATTTAAATAAATAACACGAGAATTATAGATCAATCTAAAAAATCTAAAAACCCCTACCTCACATTATTCTTTTCCTCACCGAGCGAGTGACGCCTACCCCGAAAGGGAAATGGCTTGATGGTATAATAATAATAATAATCTTGTGAACTATTGGAGATATGAAAAGATGAACATCATTTTTAGATTCGCTATCCAAAGTACATCATTACTGCAGATAAATAAAATTATTAATACATAAAAAATAAATACCATGAATATAAATAATATAAACATTCTGTAAAATTTAAAGCGGATTAGAGATCACCCTCGGAGACCTTGAGAACCTTTTGTGTTGTTTTCGAGTTACAAATCTCTCAGGTTCTTTCCAAACGAAATACTCTTGTCTCAAGACATAAATTTTTGTCTGTAATTCAAAAATATTCGTTTCAAGACATCAAAAATAGTCTCGTTCCTTCTCACGGGCTATACATACAGAATAACTTGAAATTGTCTTGGATTCATCTTTACCCAAGACAAAATCAAGACCAAATATTTGTACCCGGGATGTCTTTAAAATTCCGTAAAACTTAAAAGATTTCAAAACTCGCTGAAATACATATTAAAATTTTGTTAAATTTTTCAATTCTATGCAGTTTTTATTAATCATTTCAAGTCCCTTGAAATATTTTTAAATCTTTCGGAACCCTTTGAAAATATTTGAAATCCCGTAAATCCTAAAAATGTTACGAAATTCTTGAAAATTCACTGAAATCCTTTAAATCTTTTGAAATCTTCAAAATATCTCAAAATTGTTCGAAATCTGGCGGAAAAATTCCATAATTTGAAGGGGAAAAAATGGTGTGTGGTCAAAAGTCGATTGGTCAACCCCTCGGTGTACAATACAATGTAATTGTAAGTCATTATTTTGTTAGAGGAGTTATTTATGATTTGCAGTTGTTACATAATATAAAGAATTTTTTTATATCAGACTCTAAATGAAGATTGCTATTAGATTTATCAAGAAAATATGATTGATCTTTCTTTTTCCATAAATTATGTCTACTGATTTCAATATAACTCCAATTGAGAAGAGCCTCTACCACAGTTAAGCAATCCAAAAGTTTCACTATCTGCCAGATGATGAAAGATTGATTGCCACAACCGTAAGCGAACAATGCCCACTGCCCTTACATGACGAAGTGACTAAATAAGCATATTAAGCACTTTCATTTTTCATCTTTCATTGAGAAAGACTAGGTACATTAACTATGTCAACTCCAGTGCATTTTGGACATGCAAAGAATTTAGATTTCTTTTATTAAGGTTTACTTAACTGTAATATTAGTAAAAATAGAAATACCACAAGGAAAAATTTCATCCATTACAACTTAAGACTACCAATTAGGTATTTTTCAGAATGGTCTTCAATTTAGTCTTTAATATATTATTACCATATTTTTCCTAAATACTATATATGTTTTATCCAGATGCTTGGGCGTATATTATATTTATGTAACAATTAACATCCATTACATGTATATAACAAACATTGAAGATCCTCAGACCTTCATAGATTGTCTTCTTAGTTAGTCTGAGACTATAAACAGAAGAGACCTATGCTGGTCTCGTTAAGATAGTCGAGGATATCCTGTCACGATACAGAATGATCGTATCATTGATTATCGCCTGGCCCATTAACAACGGGTGTTGGGGCCCGATATGTGACACCGTCACACGTAATCACCTATTCCTATAAAGGATGCACCACTATATGCTACTCAAGCCAATCTAGTGGACTAAGGGCTCTGACATTGAACACACACAGGTTCACGCGACCTCTCAGGGTATATATCCTTACACACTGGAACGTATTATCTGACTAGAAAGTGCTATTAGAACCATTATGTGCTTATAATACTATCTCGTTTACATTTCGGATTTGCAGCTGGGATTCTTAGACCATACTCTTCTTTTGGCAAAAAGGCAGCTTCTTGTTTATGCTTGGAGATGCCTCGCTCAGAATACGGTTAGAAAACATAAGAAACCGGATAACAACCGGCTAAAACCCGATTCGGTTCTTACCCGCTTCTGACCGATTTCTGTCCGGTCTCAATTTAAATTTCTGAAAATACCCGGATCCTAACCGGTTCATATCCGGGCAATGGCAACAGAAAATGTTGTAAAAATGTCTAACCGGTTCTAACCTGTTTTTATCCGGCAAATGGTACCAGAAATTAAATATTGGCTGACCAAAGTTCGTTTTTAACTGGTTCCTAACTGATTCCTACACTGTACTCGACACTGGAAACTTTCTAAGCGGTTCTAACCGGCTTCTATCCGGCAGATTAAAACCTGAAATTGAATAATTGGTACACTGAAATTAGTTTCTAACTGGTTCCTAATTGATTCCTACATGGCACTCGACACTGGCAACTTTCTAACTGGTCCTAACCCGTTTCTGTCCGATAAATTGGAACCTGAAATTAAATATTGGCAAAGACCTAAGTTTGTTTCTAACTGGTTCCCAACCGATTCCTACACTTACACGGCACTCACCACTGGAAACTTTCTAACCAGTCCTAACCGTTTTCTATCCGGAAAATTGGAACCAAGATTTGAATATTGTCAGACTGAATTTCGGATAGGAATTGGATGAGAACCGAGCCAAAGCGGTAGAAGTATTTTGTAGAACCCGTTAAAAACTAGGTAGAAATCGGGTGCAACTATTACATGTTGCCGGATAGATCCCGGTTAGGCGTCAGATATAAACCAGCGGCAAAAATCGGGTACCGGCCAGTTAGAACCGGATAAGTACCGGGCAGAAGTATCTTGTGGATCCAGTTACAAACAGGGTAGAACTGGGCCCAGTTAAAACCCGGATAGGATTCGGCTACGAATATTACATGTTGCCGGATAGAGCTCGGTTACGGCCGGATAAGAACCGGGTAGAAGTATTATGTGGATCCAGCTAGAAACTGGATACGAATATTACATAGGGCCAGACCGAACCCGGTTAGGTGTCGGTAATAACCCGGAAACGAAAACCGGTAACGGCGCAGTTTGGGTCGTTTAGAACCCAATTCTAACCGGGTCCTGTTCGAGATTTTAAGCAGGGGCTAGTTTAAGTTATTGCTATATCAATGAAGCTATATGTGCATATTATGTCTATTGTGTAAATCTGATGCAGTTGTACTTTTATATTTTCTTGAGTGCAGTGTCTCTCAAGTAATCCAGTAACTTCCGTAAATCGAACAGTCAAATGAACTGTGCGGTTGTGTAAGATTTACTGAATTCTAAAAAAAATGCATACGGTAGGCTGCCCGCTTGCCTCGGTGACAGAGCAAATCTTACAGGGTACTGTTTTCCGTTTGCTTCCCGTTACAGAGTAAATCCCGGTGGCTTTAGATCGAAAAAATTAAAAATGAAACCTTTCAAACCTGATAAATGTTCATTTTAAGTATGTAAATCTATAAACTTCAAATGAAAGCATTAAAAGTGGAAATGATTCTAGATTTGAATAATTTCTTTCCTGTTTATTTGTGTTAACCATAAGCAGGTAATATCTGTTAAAACTAGATAATCTAATTCAAAATTGAAACATTTAAATGCCAGCAAAATTTTAGCAAAATAATGTATACATTTGTACAATATTTAAAATAGTATAATTTTCAACTATTTAATTTAATTCAAAAGGGAATGATTAAAAATTAATACTGATATAAATCAAAATTTTAAAGTCAAAGTCTCACGAATTAAAAATTTTTAATTTGTAGCCTTGCTTTATAAAAACAATCAAAATAAAATACAATAGTTTTTTTTTTTTTTTTTTTGAATGGAGGTGAGAATGCATTTACGCACTGAGTGTGGGACTCGACCTAAAAAAACGGTAATACCCACTAAACTCACCTCCTCTTTCCGCCAACCCATGTCCTCGGAACCGCTTTCGCATTACTTCAAGGACATGGGGATAAGGCCAATAAGTCGTGCTTCGACTTTCACTTTAGGCTGCCAGCTTGGCATTCTTCCGATCATCATCCAACCAGGATGTACGCATCTTCCTCAGTAGTGTGGTGGTACCACACAACGGGCTCGTCGGCCTTCGGCATCCTGGTTGGGTATTGCTCGTCTAGGTAGCGCGTCCTTGAGGCTTCCTCGACAAGGCTGCCTTTCGGAACGCCCTACACCTCATTGTCCCGGGACGATGATCTGTCCGGGGCTTATCTTCATTTGTGGCGCAGAGGAAGCACTGCAGCGAACTTTCGCACGCCGCAGCCTTATGGCCCTCCTTGCCACATCTCCAACATGACCTCGTGCGGTCCGGGCCATCGCAACCGGCTGCCATATGGCCGAAGCCGAGGCAGCGGTAGCACCGAACCCTTTCCACCTTTTTTTGTACACGACAGGACACCCACCCCACCTTCAGGTGTCCTGTGCATACCAACCTCGCGGCCAGTTCCTCGGCCAGCTCCACAAAAGCCTTCAGGTTGCCCCTGAAGGGTCTTTTCGTGAGGCTGACCTTCACCTGTCCCATACCCTCGCTACCGAAGTGGCTTCTCACAGTCGCTTCTACTTCTCCGGCATCAGTCGTAGGATCGAGGTCCAAGACCTCGATCTCGGTACGGGGGACGAGCTCGCGCACGATACCCCCCACCCCAACCGCCTCCTTGACAGCAGCCGAAAATTCGGCCCTGCCCTCTGCTCTAGGTCCGAGCTCCACAAGGACCTCCCGATTCCTGGTTTGCCTGACACCCCTGATTTTCACACCAAGGGTGTCCGGCTTCACCTTCAATTCGAGGTCTCTGAGGACCTCGGCGCAGCTTAGACCTTCGGCTGGTTTGATAAGAACCGCCTCGAGTCGAGCTCTTTTCTTCGTCGTCTTCTTCGTCGCTTTTGGCATCTGTGCTGATGCTGCAGCACTCTCTCCTCCCTTTTTGGGCGTAGACGTCGCTTTCGCAGCAGCGTTGCGGGTCTTTGCCTTCTTCATCGCCGGTCTGGGTTCGCTTGGCTCGACGGGATAAATGTGTGAGTTCCCGCTCACGCTTCCCAAGTTTGATGGCGGGAGTTTCCTCGGCATCTTCGGTCTGAGTTCCCGTCTGGCTTACGTTCCTTCTCTCCTGCCTATCAAGGTGTTTTTTCTCGACCTCCTCTTCGACATGTCTAATCGCTTGTTTGTAGGAAACTTCAGCAGAGCCTAAGGTCAATGCCATCCTTTCCATTAGAACCTGGGCCTCCTTCAGTCCATCCCTGATAGGCATGAACATATTCCTCCTCGTGGAGCAGAAGTCCTGCATCCTTTCCAACACATCGTCCAAATCAACATAGATTTTCCTAGCTTCCTTCATCTTTTCCTCCGCATTTCTTCGGTCCTGTCTGGACTCAAAGTTCGTTCATCATACATTTGAATTCCCACGAGTAGCTAGGGAAATAAAGGTCCACCCACGCAGAGCCCCGCATGCGGGGGTAAGGTCTGTATACTCTAGAAGGCAACCTGTTATCCTAGAGACACCGTTAGTAACACCACTCCCCTGGTGCCATGCAGCCTTCGGCACGGTGGATTAATTATTGCAGAGTAAATGATTTTATAATTGGAAATGTTACTAATTGACTTTTTCAAAGTTAAAATCTTGATGCTATAAAATTTGGCGTTCTCCAAAAGGTGCATGCACTTTCGTATTGAAATTTCAAATTATTCCAAATTGAACTAATTCAAAACCGCATAATTCCATGTAATATCGAGTGAAATCTACCTACAACAAACTTCATAAACTGAATAAACTTTACTAGGTAAACTTCATAGTAAAAACATTCATTCATTACCGTAATTTTCCGGTTTTTAGCTGGCTCAAAAAATGCTCGCTTATTTCCCAGTATTTCTGTGGTAAAGAAAATATTTTAATGATTTAACAAGTGAAAGGTAAGATTGAAGTGATAAATAGCAACCAGGAAGCTTTCAAAGATTGGTGAAAATATGCAAAATCATAAGAGGGAGGACATAAAGAGGGTAAAGGAGCAATTAAATAAGAATATCGACCATGAAAGGGTATTAAAGAAGATAAGGTGCAGGAAATAACCATGTCAAGGAAGAAAATTAGGATCTTGAACCGAAATGCCTATTGGAGTTCTATATCAGTGCTCTATGTACATATATTTTGTCGATTTTTTTGAACCACCCTAATATATATATATATATATATATATATAATTAAAAAAAAGAGTTAAACAACCACCGCAGGGTCCCACTAAGAACAACTAACATCTAAAAAATGTCAATAGCCCCCAGTAGAACCGCGGTAAAACACACCTGTGGCCACGTCTCACAACCGTGAGATAGGTTGTCACAGGGCACGACGAAATCACAATAAGAGGCCGGCGGACCCCTCGTGTGTCTTGAGGACACGAAGCGACCCAAGGATGACAGCTTTCTGCATCCATCTCGCAAGTGCCTTGGCATATTTTTGGCACGCGGGTATGGCTTCAATGTTACGAACCAGTGATAGATTCGCACTTCCGAGAGCACCTATCACAAGGACAATTACTCGCACCGAATATTATGGGTACAGTCGTTGCAGCTCTCTTTTAAGGTCTCGATACCTCTCCTCTTTTCCTCTCTCCTTTGTAGTGACGCTATAGTCGACCGGAGCCTAGAATTCGATCACGAATATAGTTTCGCGTTTCGATTTCCTCCGTTTCCACAAAATGGACCCCGAGGGTCTGTTGCCTGAGCCTAGCTAATGCCGGTCACTGGCATAATATATGCAGGGATGTTTCATCATCCCTGCCGCATCTCCTGCACTCCGTCGTGGGGCTATACCCCATTTTGTGCATATGATAGTTCAAGTGATTGTGCCCTGTTCGGCTCCGTACTACTGTCCTTATGTCTTTTTTGGGTAAACTCAAGATTTCCTTGGCTCCGTCCATCCTATAGGTATACCCCAGGATGGATTTCGCCTGACGGCAACCTTTGGTTTGTTCCCAGTATTCCCTGTGTTTTGTTGGGATCCAGTTTTTAATCGCCATCCCGACACTTCCTGACGCTATTCCCAGTACCGGTTCCGGCCCTACGAATTCCCTCGCATTCCCAAACCAGTTCTGATGTTATGTCTGGTTTCCCTATTGCAGTTAGTGTCGCTTGGCTGTCCGAGCAGATCGTGATCTGTCTGTTAGTAGCGTTCTCATCTATTAGTGTTTCAGCACAGCGAAGGACGGCCAGGACCTCCGCCTGGAGCCATCCGTATACCAGATTTTCCCCTAGAGGAGCGGTTTACCATCTTCTTACCACAGATCCCTGCTTAGGATACAGACGCGGAAAGCTTTGGCGAAGTTGAAGCGTTTTGTTATTTATATTTATATTTATTTATTGTTATTGCGTTTTTGTTGAAGCGTTTGTTCTTGCCTCATCTGTAGAATCGGCAGTGTGCGGATATCACTCGGGAGTCTAGTGTCTTTAGTCCCCGGAGTCCATCTATCTGCCTTTGCCAGGCAGCCCATCGCGTGAGCCGCTCTGGCGGTTATCGCAACATTTAGAGGTTCCTCACAGAGCATGAGTCCTATCGCCGCTGTGGGCGCAGTCCTCATTGCTCCAGTCAAACCCCTAAATGCTAGCCTTTGTAATATTCGCAGCCTGTCCTGCATTGTTTTCAATTCCGCTCGTGGCCACCAGACCATGGCCGCGTGCAGGAGCCTGGGTTTCAAGACAGCAGAGTGGAGCCATGCAAGCTTTGTGGGCCTTAGCCCCCACGTCAACCCAAAGGCTCTCCTGTGCATCCAAAAAGTCATGACATATCTCCTGCATTGGGTCTCCAGGTGCTTTGCCCAGCTCAGCTTGCTATCTAGGATTAATCCTAGATATTTAACTGAATCTGAAAACGTCAGCTTCCCACCACAGAATACAGGAGCGTCAGCTTTCGGAACTTTATAATTCCTCGTGTCCTGTGCTATTGCACCAGAGCTCTACGATGCGCAGCGCAGACCTTATATGACCCGTCAGCATTTCCAGATGAGCCCCCCTAACTAGGATAACAAAGTCGTCCGCATATCCTTGGGTATAGTACCCTTCTTCATTTAGCCTTCGAAGGAGGCCGTCCACTACAATGCATACTGGCTGGTCCGGCACGCCACATCTCAAAGCCTCTCGACAGATGACTTCTGGAGGAGTATTGCTGAAGGCACCCTCTATATCCAACAAAGTGCCCACAGCATACCCCTTTTGTTCCGACTGCTGCTCCAATTTTGTTACAACAGCATGAAGCGCCGTTTCTACCGACCAGCCTGCCTGGAATGCATTCTGCCCTCTATGCAGCGGGGAGGCAAAAGTACCTCATCCCTAATGTATCTCTCGACCAGCTTCTCTAGCGTCTTCAGGGTAAAAGATGTTAGGCTGATTGGTCGGAAATCTCTGGCAGCAGTGTAACCCTCCCTCCCAGGTTTGGGTATGAAGGCCACTCTACCACCCTTCCATGCCGATGGAACGTGTTTTAGGGCTATACTTGCCCTAAATAATTTCGTCAGAGGAGGGACGACTAAATCCATGCCTTTTTGTTAAAGCGCTGGATAAATGCCATCCGCCGCTGGTGATTTAAAGGGGCAAAAGGACCCTACGGCCCATTCCACCATTTTGTAATCAGCGACCTTAGCGGCGAAACTCCAATCGGCCCTCTTCACCCCCTGGCCCCGGTCTTCCACCTCTTGGTCGGTTCGGATTCACTGAAAACCCGGAAAGTGAACCTCCATCAGGTGATTCAGCGTTGCTTCTTCATCTTCAGCAAACTCACTATTATCGAGCCTTATAAGCCCGAGGCTAACTTCCGGATTTTTCGCTAGGATCTTTTGGAGCTTCGCTGTTTCCGGAATGTTTTTCGATTCCTCACAGAAGCCCCTCCAATCTTTCTGCTTATACTTCCTCATATTTTTATTGTATTCGCACTGGGCCGTCTTATAGATGTCCCAGTCTGAAGGCAGTTTAGTTCTATTTGCCCTATTGCACAACATTCTTGTCTTTCTACGGTGTCTCCCCAGGTGAGTGTTCCGCCATTCTGCTCCCTTCCTAGACTTGATAGTGCTTATAGGGCGATTGTTCTCATATGATGTTGTCAGAGCCCTTCGCAGAAAATCCGCTGGCGTGCTCCAACTCATCAATGGTACCATAGCTTGTGGGGGATTCCGCAAGCCTCCCTTCGAGTTCATCTTTATATGAGTCCCAAAGTGTATTTCTAGGGTTTCTAATATTACATACCACCGGTTTTCCTAGGGTTAATCGGAACACGATGTGTTTGTGGTCTGGAATAGAATCCTCATCAGAGACTCTCCAATCCACTACCCTGCTTTTCAG
Source organism: Andricus quercusramuli (assembly GCA_932178445.1). NCBI lineage: Eukaryota > Metazoa > Arthropoda > Insecta > Hymenoptera > Cynipidae > Andricus > Andricus quercusramuli. Next base: position 202,775 of record CAKNXH010060511.1, read on the forward strand.
TGCACCTGAACATAAAGTCAAATCAAGAACCTAACTCCTGTTTTTGTTTTGAATGTGGGAGTATCACTCCGATTATGAATCTCCAGTTCTGTGCCTGCTATGTATCCAATTAAATCTCTCCCTCTGTTATTGATGTTTGTGCTTCCCCACACCGTGTGGTGAGAGTTCGCATCACATCCCAACAGCAGAGGAATCTTGTTCTCTTGACAATACTGAATTAGAGCCTCCACCTCTGTGGGAGGCGGGGGTCCCTCGGCATCGCCAGGAAAGCAAGCCGAGGCAAAAAATACCTCTAGCCTTTCTCCGCTACTGCCCCTGAGTCTCACCTTAATAACGGTTAGATCTCTAGAGCAGAATTTAGGCACCAATATCGCATCCATACCCTTGACGGCTATGCATGCCCTTGGCGTTTTTTCGCGTGGCCCCTTATATATGGAGCCACATGCTGACAGACCACAAATCCTTGCCCTGTATAACCAGGGTTCTTGGCTTAAGGCGAGCCCTGTCTGCACCACTGACATGCGTCTAGTTAGAACCGCCGAGACGCCTTTGCTGTGGTGCAAATTAATCTGCGTAATGGAGATTCCCGTCTCAGCCATTAAGAGGCTACTTCTTGGCATCTCCGGACGCTTCTGGGACCCCTGCGGATCCCAGTTGTTCACCCAGAAGGTAACCCTACGCGCCCCTTGATAGGGACGGTAATCTAGATCCGCAAGGGCTCTGATCGAGAATTCGGGAAGCCCAACAACCAGAATCCAGCCTCTCCCCTTTGACCTGGATCCCTGCCCGTCAGAAAACACCTTCCACCAATCAGTTCGCATGGACGGGTTCTGAAAGCTCAGGCGCCCCAGAACGGTCGCCGAACTCTCGGGGTTACCGGGAATCAATACGGTCGCTCTGCGGTACCTTTGCAGACACCCCATCCCCTTGACTTCCAATTTCAGATCTTCTTTTAGCCTGAACGTTGGGGTTTTCTCGACATTCCAGTCTGACGACCAGATGTCGTTGAACCCGGGGGCGCGTCCCTCGCGAGTTAACGCGTTAATCTCTTTAGAGATTTCATCCCTTAAACTGTCCAGGTCCTTAAGGGTCAGACAGTTATCAGGATAACCCGACGCAACGAGAACTCTCACCAGGGCGTTATTGGCCATCTGTGCGAAAGTAAGGCCCTGTGTTACCAGAGCTTTCTGCCGTTTCAACTCCCTGTTTGGGGGAGTTTCTCCGGAGCCCTTCTTCCTCTTGCCTATAGTATAAGCCTGAGGAGTTACTCCGGGCAAAGTCTTCGCAGCCATTGCCCCCTGTGAGGAGCCTTGGCTGCTGTTTGCGAGCCGCGCATTACGGTCTCTTCTTCTTTGTGCTCCACAACGCTCTTTCTCACGGAAAGTTCCGTTAGTTGCACTCCGACGCCTTCGACATTGTTATCTCCACCATCTTCACTGTTTCGCACAGCCTCTGGTGGGTTGTCCCTTAAGGAGCCTCCCATTTTTGGCGGTGGTTTGGGAGAGGGACTTGAAGCGGATCCCTTATCGTTTGTGTTTTGTTTTTTTGTTTTGTTGGGTACCATTTTTGTCCCACGAGAAGCTAGGGAAACAAGAAACACCCCCCACAGAGCCCCGCTCATAGGGGTCGAGTCTATATAATAAGGGATTCGACCTGGTGTCCTAAAGTCCCCGTTGAGGCACCTCCTTCGAGACCCCTGCCTGTCCACCTCTGCTGAGGGTGGCAGGCCGGGATGTCAAAGGATTTGTTAACCCTGGTACCATTCAGCTCTCGACGCGGCGAAAATATCTTAGCTTGGGATCATGAGAACTCGCGCTCTCGATATTCCAGTGGGTTTTGCAATTACCCCCTGGAAGGACAGCTCCTTAGTTTGCGTCTCACCGACCGGAGTCCGTCAATTCCCCAGAGTAGCCACACCTCGCGATATAGCCCCTCAGGTTCACCTATTCCAGATCTGTGGCCAACGAGCCCCGTAAGCCCTCCCACCAGCTACAAGGTCCCGCGATCCCTAGGGAGGGTGCTTGTCGAGTAGCTCTTGGTGAAATTTTCCAACTTCTGCTTTCTTTACTTCGGCTTTTAGACGTGAAGCATCTTGATGGAGTAATGCGCTTTCCTCACTTCTGATGTTAAAATTCAGGCCAAGGGTCTCGGCCGCTCGCTCCGCGGCTTTGTAAAGGAACGCTCCTTCGTCAATCATCTCGTGGTTCCTGACCATCTTTAGGAGAGGATCTCTGCCATTCGCAACGATGTAAGCTGTACTTAGAATAATTCGGTTATGAAGACACTGGAGATTCAAAAGTCCGCGTCTGCATTGACGGCGTGAAATGTATAATCGCGGAACTGACGAATTGATATGCAAGCTTTTGTGCATATGTATGATCTTACGTGTGGTGACATCAAGGGCCTTGAGCTCGTTCTCCGTCCATTGAACCACCCCAAACGAGTAGAGTAGAACCGGGACGGCAACCATGTTAGTCGCAGATACCTTGTTCAACGCCGACAGATTGGAAGACCAAATCTGTCGGAGAAGATGCTTGTATCTGCTTCGGAGAGACTCCTTCACTGATGTTACGTCCTGAATTCGGCTTTGAGGCACGCCCAGGTATGTATATGTCTCGCCAGTATTAAGATGTCTAATAACACTTATATCCACAAGCTCAGGGTCCTTATGAACGCCAGTAATCTTTCCTTTCTTCAGATGAATTTTGGCACACTTGTCCAAACCAAAGTCCATCCCAATCGCTCCTGTGTAGTTCTTGACGATATTTATGGCAGTTTGAAGTTTGCTTTCACCAGAGGCATAGATCTTCAGATCATCCATATAAAATACATGAGGGGTCTTATGCTCGCGCTAATTAGCGTCGCCACAAAGGTGTCCAGGAGTATTTCGTAGTGCGAGAGATAGAGGCAGAAGTGTGATGCGAAAAAGCAAAGGGCTCATGGTATCACCTTGAAAGACACCCTCTGGAAGGTGACGTTGTTCGTTGTCAGCCGATAATTCCTAGATGAGATGGAAAATCTAGTTTTCCAAAGAGGCATCAATCTCTCTATGCATCTCACTATGTGTGGATGTACCTTCAAGTTTTCCAACAGACAGATGATAAGTCTATGAGAGTTTGAATCGAAATCTTTCAGGTAGTCAACCCAGGCCATTGACAGGACGCGCTGATGGTTTGCAGCGTCTTTACAGACACACCTGTCAATTAGCAGGTTCTCTCGACAGCCTGCTACACCTTTTTTTGAGCCACGTTGTTCGTACATCTCTCGTTATACAGGCTCAATTCGTCGAACAATCCTGTTGTTTACGGCAGCTGTAAAGATCTTATACAGTGTGTTCAAACAAGTTATTGACCTGTAATTCTCTGGTCTGGACAAGTTGCCTTTTTTCGGTAGGAGTATAGTGCGTCCTAACAGTCCTTGAGTCGCTCCGTGTTCTCAGGGTGCACGAGACCTTGGCCGGATCATCGTATTGAATTTGTCGCAGACTGTAACCACCTATCTCACGGTCGTAAGACGTAGCTACAACTGAAATTTTACCGCGATCTCGCTAGGAGCGAGTGCAATTTTTCGGAATAGTACAGAGTAGTAGTATAAGGAGGAAGGTAACAATATCAACGTATGGTTATTTGTTTTTTAAAAAGAAGAATTATGTGATAAGTACTTGCATTTAAATAAAAATATTATAGTAATTAAGCTATGAGCAACTAATTTATTAAAATATATAGGAATCTACGTCTGTCACATTTTATATATTTGCCAGTATATCTATCTCAGATATTATAAATGTATACACCAATAATATTAATACACCAATTACTTATACGTAATTAATTAATACGTACACCAATTAATATTAGAAATAAAGGTATCATAACCTTTTTATAAATATTTTTCTCTACTTCTCCCAACTACAAATATGTAGTTGGGAGGAGTAGAATATATATATTTGCATGAATTTACTAATAACTATTGACGATGATTAGAAATTAACATGTATCTTTATTGCTTATGACAAGCTGGACTGACCCAAATAGCACTGAAAATATATAGATAATACTAGAGTATATACGTAATGAATTGAATATATACATCATCTGCCTTTTTAATTATCTATAATTTATATTTGCCTTAGATTACGACTGATGATTTATATACATACCAATTTGCAAAAGGTGTTTCTTGACAGTTTAAATTAAATATCGGTAGTCTTTCAATGATTCTATATAGCATTGAGGAATGATGATTGCTGTTATGATAATAAGGTATCCTTTCTCCTTTCACACTATTTTTCTTGATCCTTCCTTATTCTCCATCATTATACCATAAGACATAGGTCGTGTTTGCGGAGGTCGCTGCAAAGATGGGAAACGGGAATTCACGTTTATATACGTCTCCCGATAATGATGCTAATTACGCCAAGTAATTGTACGCTTAAGTCAAGACACGCGCCCTCGTTTATAAATAAAGAAAGCCGCACATGTCAGTGAGAACACCAAATAATATATTAATGTAAGAGCCTTAATGTATTTTTTGCGAGCCATTTTCTTCCCAAAATTTCACCATTTTTATTGTTTAGGATTTCTTTGAAAAAGTGGAAAAATATGTCATTTACTTCCGGCTGCATTTTTTTTAGTCAATGTCAAGACAATAAAACATTGTTTTGTGCAGTTGGAAGAACGATAGCTCCGGGGGAGGGAGTGAACGAACTGGACCAAACGGTCTAGATATGTCAAAAAATATAATTATTTCATATCGCCTGAAATTTGTATGTATCCCAGGCGGTCAGGCAGCAGTAGCAACCCATGTGCGAATTTTCTATCGGGCCAAAACCGGGTCAACTTTGCCATCCAGAGCTCAACCACTATACCCAAATGATAACTGCGCGCTGACGTTTTTTGCCGAATGTTGGCTCATTCTATGCTGCCAAAGTTGGGCCAATTATGGCTATACTTGAATTCGGCCCAAATATCGGAATGATAACTACAGGCCGACCTTTGCTGCTGATTGTTGGCTCATTGTATGCTACCAAGGTTGGGCTAACGATCGCTACTTGAAGTCGGCCCAACTACTGAAACTGAAATTGTTTACCGACCATTTACCCATCATATGCTACTAAACTAAAAGGTTGGACCAACCACCAAGGGCGGATCCAGAAGCCTCTTGGGTGCGGGGGGCGGGGTGTAGGGCAACGATTTTTTATACTGTCTTACATGGGGTACAACTTTTGTTGAAAATGTATCATTTTATGTTGAAAATTCAACTCCTTGGTTGAAAGTTTAACTACTTTATTAAACGTTCTTTTTTTGTCGGACATTCATAATTTTAGTTGCCAATTCAACTTTTTGGTTGAAAATTAATTTTTTTGTTAGAAATTCATATTTTCAGGTTGAAAAGGTTTAAAAATTCAACAACTTGATTACATATTTATGCATTTTTGTTGAAATTTTATCTTTTCAGTAGAAAATCAATTTTCTTGGTTGAAAATGCAACTGTTTGTTGAAAAAAATATCTGTTTTGGTTAAGGATTCAACTGTTTTGTTAAAAATTCGTCTTTTTTGGTTAAATTCGATTTCTGTATTTTGTTGAAACTTTATGTTTTGGTTAGCAACTAATTTTTTCTAACTTTTAAACTATTTGATAGAACAATTTGGCAGAAAATTCAACAGTTTTGTAGAAGATTCGTTTTTTATTGAAAATCTATTTTTAAAATGAAAATTTGTCTTTTTTTGTTAGAAAATGAATCTTCTTGATTGAAAATTTATTATCTTTTTGGTTGAAAATGTAATTATTAGATTGAAAATTCAAATGTTTTGTAGAAAACTCGTCCTTTTAGCTTGAAAATTCCACTGTTAGGTTCAAAATTTATGTATTTTGTTGACAATTCGTCTTTTTTAGTAAAAAATTAACCTTTCTTGGCCGAAAATTTATCATTATTCACTTATAAATTCTATATTTTTCACGAAATCTGTTTCCTAATGACTGACAAAGCTTTCTCAGTTAAGTATTAAAGTATGGGGCCATTAAAAAATACGTAACGCTTTTTTCTGAAAATAATGACCCCCCCCCCCCCCCCCTTCCATAACGCTTCTTCTATAGTAGCTAAAAGCGTTACGTATTTTTTGAATGGCCCCTATTTTGTTGGAAATTCGTACGCTTTGGTCATAAATAATAATAAAAGACGGGAACCATTATATGAAATTATTGGGAGTTGTAGCTATAGAGCAACAGAACTGCGGCATAGAAGACGATACCTCGGAAAACCCAGTTGAAAAGATTAGTGTCCCTGAGGTCAGGGATATCATTAAGAACTTAAAGACTGGTAAGTCTGCTCGTATGGATGCCAATCACGCTGAAATGCTTAAACACGATGGCGAATATATACCTAACAGGTTGTGCGAGTTGGTAAACTTATGTATCGAGATGGGGGAAGTGCCATATATGACTAGAAAAAGGCGATCATCATCCCAATATACAAAGAAAAGTGTAATAAAGCAACTGCAATAATTACAGAGGTATCAACTTGCTGAATATCGTCAAAAAATATATCGAAAAATACTTATTAATTGTGCAATAAAAATAACGGAAGATAAGACCTCGGAAGTCAAAATGTGGACTTATGCCAGAAAGATCATGTGCGGATCAGATATTTAGGATAAAGTTCCGATTAGCTGAATTCTTCGATTTTCTTCAAACTCCGTATACTTATGTATTTTGACCCGCTGATTACGAATATGATAGTGAAAATTGGCGACAAGGCGATTTTCATGGTAAAACCATTAAAAAATCCATAAAATCAAGGTTTTTTCGGTTTGTCTAAGCCATTACACGAAATTTCGCAAAATCTTTCAAACAAAAGTTATAGAACTCATTGAGATATACATTTTTTGTTTCAAACATTTTTTTCTACGAGTGATGCTTTTCGAGAAAATTAGTGATACATCTGATGAAATGTAACAGCTTTCAGTGCAAAAAGCCCCATCATTATTTCTGTAACCAGTCAAAGAGGTGCCTTTCCGCCCCCACGAGGCGTTGGAAAGGGATAGGGGTTCAACCGAAATTATTTCTGTAACCTGTCACAGGGTTGCCTTTCCGCCTCCCACGAGATGTTTGAAAAGGGTAGGGGTTTGACCAACATAATTTCTGTAACCAGTCACAGGGGTGCCTTCCCGGCCCCCACGAGACGTTGCAAAGGGGGAGGGGTTTGACCAACATTATTTCTGTAACCATTCAAAGGGGTGCATTTCCACCCCCACGAGACGTTGGAAAGGGGTAGGGGTTTGACCAACATCATTTCTGTAAACAGTCACAGGGATGCCTTTCGCTCCCCACGAGACGTTGCAAAGGGGTAGGGGTTTGACCAACGTTATTTCTATAACCAGTCACAGGGGTGCCTTTCCGGCCCCCAGGAGACGTTGGAGAGGGGTAGGGGTTTGACCAACATTAATTCTGTAACATGTCACAGGGGTGCCTTTCCACCTCCCACGAGACGTTGCAAAGGGGTAGGGGTTTGACCAACATTATTTCTGTAACCATTCAAAGGGGTGCATTTCCACCCCACGAGACGTTGGAAAGGGGTAGGGGTTTGACCAACATCATTTCTGTAACCAGTCACAGGG
>CAKNXH010060511.1:210400-245926 GCA_932178445.1 Andricus quercusramuli
CACAGGGGTGCCTTTCGCTCCCCACGAGACGTTGCAAAGGGGTAGGGCTTTTACCAACATTATTTCTGTAACCAGTCACAGGGATGCCTTTCCGCCTCCCACGAGACGTTGGAAAGGGGTAGGGGTTTGACCAACATCATTTCTGTAAACAGTCACAGGGGTGCCTTTCCGCCCCCACGAGACGTTGGAAAGGGGTAGGGGTTCGACCAACATTATTTCTGTAACCATTCACAGGGGTGCCTTCCCGCCTCCCACGAGACGTTGCAAAGGGGTAGGGGCTTGACCAACATTATTTCTGTAACCATTCAAAGGGGTGCATTTCCAACCCCACGAGACGGTGGAAAGGGGTAGGGGTTTGACCAACATCATTTCTGTCACCAGTCACAGGGGTGCCTTTCGCTCCCCACGAGACGTTGCAAAGGGGTTGGGGTTTTACCAACATTATTTCTGTAATCAGTCACAGGGGTGCCTTTCGCTCCCCACGAGACGTTGCAAAGGGGTAGGGGTTTTACCAACATTATTTCTGTAACCAGTCACAGGGGTGCCTTTCCGCCTCCCACGAAACGTTGAAAACGGTTAGGGGTTTGACCAACATTATTTCTGTAACCAGTCACAGGGTGCCTTTCCGCCCCCCACGCCTGGATCTTACTCTTTCCAGATAATTCGAAAGCCAACATTTTTCTGAGAATTCGGCGATACCTTTTTCCATGGGCCGTTTTTAACACACGCACATTTTGGGTTTCCGCCTGCGGTATTCCATGATATGTATATTTTTCTCTAATACCAAGATGTTGAATGGTATTTCTGCCTATGAGTTGAACACCCTGATCATCTCGCGATGATGTAGTTTCTAGTCTTCCTTGGTGTGGGTGGACGCAGGCACACTTGGCTGGTCCAAAGCTCATGCCAATCGCTTTAGAGTACCTATTTACAGCCTCCACAAGGATATTAAGGTCCTCTTTCGAGGAAGCAAAGAATTTGAGGTCGTCCATGTATAAAAAGTGGTTGATCTTATGTTCTCTTCTGTTTGGCGGGCCACATAGCTATCCACAGCTTTTGCATCGGAGCACAATAGATAGAGGCAAGAGGGAGATGCAGAAAAGTATCGGACATAGAGAGTCTCCTTGTCACTTTTCCTGTGACAGATGTTATGACAAATGTTGTCTTGTTATTATTATATAATTATTATACTATTATAATTAATGTATTGGGCTTAAGGTGGTTACAGCCCAATTTGCTGAAGGCATTTTTGGTTAAAGTTGAATTTTATTGAGTAGTATGCACGGGGCATTCCCGGTATATATTATCAGTCACGGACGCATTATTATAATGCAATCATGTGATTTGATAAGAGTGTGTGCCTTGACATATTGGGCAAAGCCTGATTTTTACCCCATCTTTCACGTACTGGGTTGCAGTCAAGTGCATGATGGGGGAACCTACAGCTTAAGGTGTGATCCTAACCACCACAACCTTAGTAAAGGTACACAACCGTGCAAAGTATAAGGGCATCATCGAAAAAAATGATTTTTTGAGTTTGTGACTGTGATTAATTAGCTAATTCAATGAAAATGTATGTAGATCATAACAAAAAAGTCTATTTTCAACTTTATATACAAGATTTAATCATAAAATGCTGTTGAACACAATAAAACACAATCACAAACTCAAAAAATCGATTTTTTCGATGATGTCCTTATACTTTTGCACGGTAGTGTACATAGACAAATTTCAAGAGATATCGGCTCAGGGGTCGAACCCCGGACCTCTAAGGTGAAGTCCGAGCGTCTAACGAACTGCGCCAGTGAGCCGTCATCATTATTATTATTATTACACCATTACGTTATTATATATATATATATATATATATATATATATATTTTACATAAATAAAGAGAATTCCACTAAATTCAAAAGAATGATACAGAATTCAAAAGAATTTCACTGAATTTAGAAGAATTCTGCTGAAATCAAAGGAATTCTACAGAGTTAGAGAGAATTTCGCTGATTTTAAGAAAATTCTGCTGAATTTAAGAGAATTCTTTAGAATTCAGGAGAATTCCACTGAGTTCTCGAAAATTCCACAAAATTCAAGAGAATTCACAGAATTAATGAGAATGTTGTCAAATTTTGTTGATTGCGGAAAATATTTTTTTCAAGTTTTGTATCTCTTTGACGTGTGAAGTTACACCAGAGAGTCACAACCTACTGGAAAAGCGAACGGAGGAGAAATTGTACGAACTGAACTTGTTTATGCACACACTCTTGTCGATGGTATATGGACTGTCGAACTTCTAACGCGTGCTTCTGATTGGCTAATCTTTAATTGATAATAACTCGGTAATCATTAACTTTAGCAGAATTTTTTTATAATTTTTTTCGACGCCATTTTTTTGTTAGAATTCAAAAATAAAAAATAAATGTTTGAGTACTGAGACACCCTGTATATGTATTTATGTAATATGTAAATACTTCCAAAACTGGCTGGACGTTTTATAAAACAATGCACGGAATGCACGTTGATTCGAGACGAATTGACTGACCTATTTTTTTGTATTTTCATGGTGAGCACCCCTAATATTTTAAAATATTTTCATCATTAATTGCAGTTGCTTAAAAAAATCATTAGTGCGAATCATAATGAGAAAGCAAAGTGTTCATCAAATGAGCATCATGCAATTGAGCCGCTGGATAGTGTAAGGGCATATAAAATTCACATGGCCGTTCCGGTTGGCCCCTGTTGTCTTGAAAATCGATTTCGAAAATTAAATTTTTGAAACATATAACTTTGTAGAAAATTCCATGGCGCATCTTTTTTCCATTTGTGAAAAAGTTGTATCTTTTACTGTTTCTGAAAGAAAGTGAAAAAACTGGATTTTGTGAAAAACAAAATTTAATCAATATTTTGACTTCAACTCGCTCTAAAAGAGAAACTTTTGCATATTTTCAGATGAAAATTAGAGGAGTTATGCTTCAAACTGTTTCAAAGATGATATGCTTGTTTAAACATCTCTAGTTTTTTACCAAAAAAAGCTGTTAATTTTTTTGTCAAGTAGTATGAAAATAATTTTACGGAACTTTCAAACGCTTCGTTTATTGAGGGAATTTTGAGTAAGCCCAAACTTCAAGCGGAAGAAATGTTCATTAGGGTTTAGTGAAGTTTTCTAGAAAGTATTACTTCAATATAATGAATCGTTAAAAAAATACGATCATTCAAACATCGCGTCAAAGAGTGATCGAGCGCATGAGATGTGAGAATACTTCGGCGCCTCGACCTCACCGCCGCGCCGTCCTGTCGTATCAGTTAGGAGAGAAAATTTTCGATCACTTTGTTTATCTAGGTAATTTCACGTGAGCGAAACTTTCAGCAAAAGAAATCTTTATAAGGATATAATAACATTTTTTGGGATTTTTTACGTCAATTCATCTCACGGTTAGAAAACCATAAGCATTTAATTTGCCTTTCTCGAGCGCTCGAGAGCACGCCGATTCTACTACGCCGAGTCTCTGCCGATTCTACTCGCTCTTGTTTTTTTTGCGAATTTTCCGCGTGCGAATTTTTTTAGAATACTTTCGCAGGAAAACAGAAGAGCGTACATTAAGTGTAAACAATGCTTCGCCATAAGAAGCCCTGATTGTTTATGTTTCGAAAGACTAATTTATTCAGTGCAACGGATAAAATTATTTATTTATAAAGTGAAAATTTTATCAAGTCGTTAAACGACAATGGCATCGTGTTCATCAGAACCTCCTCGTGGTAGAAAAAAATCTAGAAATGAAGCAGATTGGGCTGAGAACGTTCTTAAAGCAAAAAGAAACAAGGTATTAAATGTTGCAAAATTTAAAAAGCGCGAAACCGTAATTTTTTAATACTTTTCAATATTACATGGAGAAACTTTTTATATCAATGCACTTCAAACCGTTCAGCAATAAAATACATCACTGTGTGAGTATGACATTTTTTTGGGCATTTTTTCTTGTCCAGAATAATAAGAAAACATTATTTCCTAGCGGCTACGACAGGACGCGATGTTTGAATGTTCGTATTTTTTTAACGATTCATTATATTGAAGTAATACTTTCTAGAAAACTTCACTAAACCCTAATGAACGTTTCTTCCGCTTGAAGTTTGGGCTTACTCAAAAATCCCTCGATAAACGAAGCGTTTGAAAGTTCCGTAAAATTATTTTGATACTGCTTAACAAAAAAATTAACAGCTTTTTTTGGTAACAAACTAGAGAAGTTGAAAAAAGCATATCATCTTTAAAACAGTTTGAAGCATAACTCCTCTAATTTTCATGTGAAAATATCCAAAAGTTTGTCTTTTAGAGCGAGTTGAAGTCAAAATATTTATTATATTTTGTTTTTCACAAAATCCAGTTTTTTCACTTTCTTCCAGAAACAGTAAAAGATACAACTTTTTCATAACAGGAAAAAAGATGCGCCATGGAATTTTCTACAAAGTCATATGTTTCAAAAATTTAATTTTCGAAATCGATTTTAAAGACAACAGGGGCCAACCGGAACGGCCATGTGAATTTTATATGCCCTTACACTATCCAGCGGCTCAATTATAAATACAAACAAAGTGGAAACACCCGAAATCGAATTCACATCTAGTTTACACCTGGGGCATGCTTCGGATGTCATGTCCTCGTGGAATCCACTTAGATTGAACCTGACTTTCACGAGTAGGATGTTATTTGTACCCCTAGTGCAAATTTTGATTTCGGGATTTGGAAGGGCCTAACCGACGAGACCAAAAGTTCTTCTCAAACGTAACTTTCACGAGGATGATATTACCTACTGCAAGCGTTTACCATCCGTAGAGCGGCAGGCAAAGACTGAAATCAAACTTATAGTCCTAAGTATATGCATTTCCTTACAAAATTACTTTGTAGACATTTTTGTTGAATTTCTGAATGGAATTTTTGTATGGAACTTTCCAATAGAATTTCCTTAACACTTTTTCAAGTGGGTCGAAGAGGGGGGAGGGAGATATAAAAATGTCTTGCGAGTTAATCCTTGCTCGGTAAAAAGTACGGAGATGAACGGAAGACATGAAAAACTTCATCAAGTCTATTTTTCTGGAAAGTAATTCGTTCGACTTAACGGGTGTCACGTTTAACGCTAGTAAACACGTAATAAAATCTTCTCATACAAACAGAATTTTCTCTGTGTGAATACTCATACGAGAATCGTGCTCCACTTTTATATTATAAAACCTTTTTCGTATGCGCTCTTTTTTCAAGTAATAAAAATGTCGCTTCCGATAGAAACTTCTACGCAGTTATAGATAAATTATTCCCGGCGATTTTTTAACTCTTCCGTCAAGAAATTCAAAGATTTATCCTATATCCGTGGAAAATTGGTCAATATATGATTTTAGGACTAATAATTTTTTGTGTTGTGATACAATTTTATGTAGGACATAGCCAAACCTAAAACTCTGTCTTCACAAAATTTCACAGTATTTATTTTGAAGTAACAAGTCTTCTGAAGATTCGAAAATTTTCAAAGTAATCTTTATATCTAAACTAGAATAAGTGGAATTTTCTTATTTTAAAAATAAAAATCTTATTCTGAGAATAAAACAATTAAACACAAAAAAAGTTTGTCCGTGTAAAGTTTCCAAACTATCAAATTTTGCGCGTTTTCTGTAATTAAAACTATGAAAAAAATGAATCTTAATCTATTAATTTTTGAGCATTTTATCAAATATTAGTCTTGAAAAAAAAACTGCTAAGTAAACTTTGATCAGTTATTGAAAAAGATATTTGTTATGCTTTCCATTTCTTCCGGTTGCCGATTTCGGAAAATTTTTGCTTCATAATTTATTTATTTTGGATATTGAATTATTTTCGAGATTTTTTTCAATGATTCCGCATCTGTAATGGTGTTTTCAAAATCTGGAAGTTCTTCTTTATTCATAATGTATCTCTTTAGGGTTTACATGACTTCCTCTTCTTACAATATTATCACCTACATGTTTTATATTATCTTATCCTTAATATTTACAACTATTAACACAAATTCTTATATCTAGACCTATAGTTCATCTGTATCTTAATATACTTTTTATGGTAGCCGCACAAAATGAACGCCTTCTACTGATTGCGGATTGAGCGCGCAACATGTCTCTTTTCGAGCGGCGTAAGCGGGCGTGCATATACCTACAGCCTACATATATAATATTGGACCTTGTAGTACTGGTAGTAGAACAGTGGTGTTACGGTATGGGGTCCAACATTATATATCAGGTATCAAATGTAAACGCATGCGTAGTAGTGCGCGGTCGGAAGGACACAGAGATATGCCGATGTTTTTGGGCGAAAAACACAAAATGGCGGACACGTCAGCCAAACAAAACTCTCGTCAAGTGTAAATTTTGTCTAGTGCATTTACATGCGCTTGGTTGTTCCGTCTTGAAAAGAGAGCACGCTCAGTCCGTCGCCAGCAGAACACGCTTCATATTTTCCCCGTCTCTACCAAAAAAGTACAGTGCATTTCACGAAGGAGAGCCGTCTTTTCATGGCTTGGTCAATGTTTTCAGAAAAGAACCATGAAAAGACGGTGCGTTCCTCCTTGCTATGCAATATACTAGATACTATTACTCAACCATTACTTATCAATCCTTACCCTTCTAAACGAATTGGGCTTCCTTTTCCTTTCACTTCTTTTGTATTTCAACCTTGCCGCACAGAAAAAAACTAAGTGTAAACTTTACCGGGATTTCGGGGTAATAACCTGCAACAAAAATTACCCCATGTGGGTAAACTTTACCCGCACATCTCGGTATTTTCTCGTCTTACCCACGCCTGTGGGGAACTTTTGACAGTTCTAACGATTCGGCAAAACAGTCTTTATGAAGCCGCACTTATCCGATTTGCCTGTTACACAACCATCAGCTAACTTCACTTCAGCGATTCAAAGCTAGTGGCTTCCAATTTTCAAAACAGTGGTGACAACTTCCATGAGAACAAAAGACAGTTTCTGCCCATCGCGGGTAATATTTGTGTTTTACCAATGCGAACAGGTAAAAATACGAAATTACCTGCAACATTATTTACCCTAAGTTTTTTCTGTGCGTCTTCCACATTCTCTCTTTCATTCTTTCACGTTCGTTCCTGTAGCCCTTTCAATTAGTTCATCCACTCCTCACCTAATCGATCCTCCCCTGAAATCTTTACCACATTCTCCTGCCAGCTTCTTTTATCTGCAATTCCTTTCCGACATTCCCTTCGCTTACCTCGTTTCCCAATCTAAATCTTGCTATTTATGTCCATATTCTCTCTCACCGTCCCATTTCTAAATACTTTGGTACTTCTTTTATTTTTATCATCTTATACTATTTATTATATTTTGATTCCTCAATCACCCTCCATATTTCTATTAATAGTCATTCTCTGTCTCTTTTCTCCAATTCTTCATAACTCCAGCCCCCTCTTCTATATCACTCATATATCCCTAGCGATATTTAACTTTCTGGTCGTCTTTTAATATTAGAGACATATGACTGGCATGACTCTACTCAAGTGTTGTCGCATATCTTCTTCTCCGATCGTCTATTGAAACGGAAGGCAGAGGGGGCAGTATGAAGAATATACAAAGGGGCCGTCCACACATCCCGTAATTCTAAAAATAGTCAAAATTGACCCCTCTCCTCTCCCCTCTGACAGACCGTGACGATGTAAAGACCCCCCCCCCCCCCCAACCTGAAGGATAATGTGTCAAACTGTCGTCATCCCCCTTCGTCCCTGTTGACAGGGAAAAAAATTAATTTTTGTTTATACTCGATATAATAAACTGACGAAAAATAAAACGAATAAGCAATTTAATTTCACTTACAATGTTATTTCCAATGCCAACGACTGAGACCAACGATTCAAAATATTAATTTTATTTACGTTAGGCGGCGAGAGATGAACAGAACTTCACATACGCATATACACAAAAAGTTAAAAATTCAAAGTTAAAAAATTAAAATATTAAAAATGTGATTATCACAGTCAACTAAGAAAACAAAGAAAACGAAACAAACACGAATAAAAATGGAAAATTTACAGAGACCAGAAGTGCGAATAGAGTTTCAAAAGAGGTTAACTGAACGCATAGATAGGGCAACGTGGGAAGCGCTTATAAGGAATAAAGATATAGAGAGCGCGTGGACTTTGTTACGGGATATCATTGTCAAAACTGCGACCGAAGTATGTGGTACGGCGGTTGTAGGAAGAAAATCTGGTGACGCATGGTGGAATGATGAAATTGAGGCAGCCCAAAAGGAAAAGAAAGTAGCGCACAATAAAACGCTGAACATGACAGGTCTTAGCGATAAAAATGATTACAGACACAAAAATAGGAAAGCTAAACGACTAATCAAAGAGAGTGAAGAGAAAATCAGAACAGAAGAAGAGAACAAAATAAAAAACTGCTTTGAAGGAATTATGAAACTATTATATAAACAGTTGAAGGAAAGTAAAAGTACAGAGTTTGTTAGCATGAGAAACAGTAAAGGTGAAATGCTATATGATATAGACGGGATGGTAGACGCTTTAAAAGACTCTATTAAATACCTATTAGGAGGCGAAGATATAGGGCAACAAAACTGCGACATAGAACATAATGCATTAGAAAACCCAATTGAAAAAGTCTGTGTCACTGAGGTCAGAGATATAATTAAGAACTTGAAAAACGGTAAGGCTGCGGGTATATACAGTATTAGTCCTGAAATGCTTAAATACGGTGGCGAGTACATACCTCACAGGCTGTGCGAATTAATAAATTTATGTTTCGAGATGGGGGAAGTCCCAGACGATTAGAGAAAAGCGATTATCGTACCAATATACAAAAGAAAGGGAGATAAAAGCAACTGCAGTAATTACAGAGGTATCAGCCTACTGAATACCGTAAGTAAAATATACTCAAAAATACTTATCCGTAGGGTAATGGAAATTACAGAAGAGAAGATATGGGAAGTCCAAAGTGGATTTATGCCAGGAAGATCATGTACAGATCAGATATTTAGCCTAAGACAGGTCACAGAAAAAAGTTTGAGAGTAGGAAAGAAAGTCTTCTGTGCATTTATTGATCTAGAAAAAGCATTTGACAAGGTAAATAGAAGTAAACTTTGGGAAGTCCTTAAAGAGCATGGAGTAAATCGAGGGCTCCTACAAGCAATAAAAACAATATATACATGTAGTAAAGCGAGTGTAGGGTAAATGGGAAACTGAGTGACTGGTTCGATATTATGCAAGGCGTGAAGCAAGGATGCGTTATGTTCTCGTGGCTATTTATCATATTCATGGATAAGTGTCTAAGAACTGCCCTCTTCGACGAAGAAGTGGTAGATCTCGAAACCATCAAGGTACGTGGGTTAGCTTTCGCAGATGACAAGATTGTTATGGCAGAATCAGTCGAAGACTTGCAAGGAATGTTGAATAAACCTAATACAAGCATGAAGAACATGGGCCTCAAAATCAACGTGAATAAAACGAAAATCATGGTGTTTGAGGGAAAAAGTGAGAAAACAATATGCAACATTGTCCTAAATGATGAGACATTAGAACAAGTTGAGAAATACGTATATCTAGATAGTCTATTCACTAACGACGGAAAAATAGATGGGGAGTTAGGTAGGCGCATGAATAAGGGTAAGCAGGTTATCGGTAGAATAGGGTCCATCCTCACAAATAAAAACATATCAAAAAAAGCTAAAATGGCCATACATAACTCTATTTTCGTACCAACTGTACTATACGGTAGCGAGACATGGACCTGTCAAGAAAAGGACAGGAGTAAAATCAACGCGATCGGCATGAAACCTCTGCGCATAATATGCGGAAAAACACTGATGGACAAAGTTCGAAACGAGACAATCCTCAATGAATGTGGTACAGGAGAGACACTAGTTGACATATGGGAAAGAAATCAGTTAAGATGGTTCGGACATCTTGAAAGAATGAAAGATGAACGACTGACGAAGCAAGTATATAAAGGTAAAGTAAATGGCAGAATGCCCAAAGGTAGACCGCCGAAAGAATGGTTAGAATCTGTGAATGAGACATTAATCCGAAGAGACATAAGAAGTCATAGGAACACAAGAGCTTGCATGAAAAAATGCATGGACGTGAAGGAAGCTAGAGTAGTATGACAGGACAGAAAAGTGTGGCTACAAATCGTTTATAGACAGAGTGACAATAGAGTGAATGATGCCTGAAACAAAGACCTTGGATACTAATGGGCCCAAGTGGGGAACCATACATAACAATTTTGTAAGGCTCCTCACTTGGGGTGATCGCTAGAGAGATTGATCAGCAACCTGGGTCGGAGCAGTGTTGCGGAGTGAACGTGTCATTTGAATAAATAACACGAAAACTCCAGATCAATCTAAAACATCCATACCTAACACCTATATACCTATCTACCTTATACCATATACCGACATACTTTACACCTATATACCTATTTCACTATTTTCCAACCGAGCAAGTCACGCCTACCCCGAAAGCTTAATGGTATAATAATAATAATAATAATAATCTGCCGTGTACGCGGGATGACCATAGAAGGCGATTTTAACCGCTTTCATTGTTCACGCCCAGAAAACTCTGGACGATGCGGCACGTGCTCAGTAATACTACCTTCTGAATTAGATGTAGCGAATTTCGAGCTCCTAGTTCTTCCAAGATTTGTATGAACCTCGCATGAAAGTTCCCAGTGAAGGAGATCACGACCGACCTTCTGCTCACACGGTCAGGATCTCCTGCTTCAGCTCTGAATATTTCTGGATCTTCTCAGTGTATTTGAGCCTAATGTTATTGTTTAGGGAACGCTTGTGTCAGTTAGTACAGTCCTGTCCCAGTAAAGGAGATGGTGTGCCGTCATACTGAGGATGTGTTGGTGGTAAATCCTCACCTTGATTGCCCTGTCCTAGATGGCAATGACAAATCCTTCTGTCTCCAGAAACAGTTCTCCCTGACTTAACCAGAGGTTTGAAGCATGACTATCCACACAAGGAAGATCTCGCGTTTGGGGGCGTTGCTCGTAGAGCTGTTTGCCCCGCCAATGAGCAACTAGCTGTTCGGCGTTGAGATATCCGATGCTCTGGAAATCAACAGCTGCAAGTGTTAAGGAGGTATACAGGTCAACTCTACAGATGCGGTCGTAGAATGAGATGTCAGTCCTGTTTTGGAAGTATTCGCGCAATTGCATAACCTGAGAGTCACACATTCGACGAACATCCATGATCGCGAACGATTCTGTTAGCCTCTCGAGGTCAGTCATGGACCAGGAGACCAAACAAAAGGTGCATGTTTGGAGAGGAATGAGATAGGTGTTAAATGCCTTTGTGATGCAATATGCTAAGGTATCTGCAGGATTCTTCATCAGTCAGAGCGCGTTCATTCAGTATCAGTGTAGTATTTACCTCTCCACGGGACAAATGCAGTTTTCTGCACTTGTCCAAGCCCAGAGACATCCTGATGTCATAGCAGAACTGGAGCATGATGTTAAGTGGGCTGTTCACTCTAAGCTTGTACAAACCTTTATGTCGTCCATGTACAGGAGGTGAGTGATTTGAGACTCAGCCACTCCCACCTCAATTTTAAACCCATAGGACGTGTTGTTGAGTGTCCAACTCAGCGGGTTCAATGCTAAACAAAACCGCTGAATGAAGCACCTTGAAAGATTCCTCGTTTAATGAGCGTGGGCCGGGTATTCCTTCTCACCCCACGACTAAAATATTTAATCCTGATGCACCATGTGCTTAGAGCGTGATCCAGAAATTGGATGATGCGAGGACAGATCTTTTATGTCTTAAGGACCTCAAGTAAATAGTCGTGGGGTATTGAAGGAAACGCCTGTTGGTAGTCAATGTCGGCTATGTGCAAATCGCGTTGGTGGTGTTTCGCATGCAATACAACCACGCTTTCAATCGTGACTTGGTCCTTAAAACCACGGGAGCCTCGACAGCAACATTTCTGTTCTTTTGAGAGGACGTTGTTCTGCTTACAATATTTATAGACAAAGTCAGAAGTTATAGCCGTGAGGCACTTATAGAGGGTCGAGAGGCAGGTGATTGGTCGGTAATCACTAGAACTACCAGCATTTACCTTTTTGGGTAGCATATACGTTACGCCCTTCGTAATGAAAGAGGGCAAGTGATCTGGATTCTCCAAGATGTTTTGAAGGGCTCCAACAAGGGTGGAGTGCAGAGCCTCTAGGTATTTATACCAGAAGCTGTACACCCCATCCACACGCTTTCCAGTTCTTAGCCCTCTTTAGGGTGCGAGTTACGTTGGAGGCTGAGATCCCAGGCAAGCGTGCGCCGCAGACCGAAATTAGACAATTGTAAGGCTTACGAATGGAAGAAATGTTAATATTTTGATTCAAAAGTAAAAATTCATACATTTTTCAAGCTAATTTATTTGTGTATTTGCGCCCCTTGCGGAGTGCGCCCAGGGCGAAGTTCCTGCCCTCGTTACGGCTCTGCTCATGTGCCTCCGAAATAAAATATCCTAGAAGATGAATGAATATTCAACGGAGAAGACAACATTTTGTGACCTGAAGAAGCTTTCAACCGTAATTAACCGATATTCGAAAACTTTCGATTCGATCGTTCGTATCCGTCTGAAGAATAAATCCCTATGCTTACGTAAATGTACAATTTTGATCATATGCGATTATTAAAAAAGTTATCACTAAATTTTCAATGAATTATTTAACTAATCAATTTATTTATTTATTCAATAAATTTTTAGCACTGAAACGAACCATTGATTGTTCTCTGATGTCGGTGAGTGTCGGTAACAGGAACCTGTACCCAAAAAGAGTATCAAACTCTCCACGAGTGAAATAAGCCGGTTTGACAAATTAAGCAATATTGCGAGAAGGCCAGACATTCTGATTCGATAGTGGATTCCAGCAGACTGAAACGTCTTCAGAAAGAACTGTATAATACGACTTATATAAATTTGAAATATTTCTCAACCGGTTTTTTTCGTAAAGCACGATAAAAAGTTGATCTGCTAGCTTCTAGAAACTTTACGACTTCTTAAAGTCTCCAGATGAGTACTTAATTCATTTAAGTACCATCGGCTCTCCTATTCCGTAAATCTGATTATCCGACTCGGTGAATCCGTTATCGTTTATAAATGCGAATGTCTTCATGCGGTAGGTAACGTTGCAATAAAGAAGTACTCGTAAACATCCTATGAACTCCCGAGTATATGTAAGTCTTGGGTGTGGCCGAAGTAAATAGCTTTTTTACAAAGGGCATTGCCCTTTGTGACGAATCCTCGATCTTCACATGGAGAGCTTTCTCAGTCGAGGGAATCATACGGATCATGCTACTAATGATACTGCCTTTAGGATACGGCACATTGCGCTGGCGATTGCGTCGCCAGCATCGCAGCCTTATTATTTTATTATTCACTCTCGGTACGGCCATGGAGTTCAGCTATTTATATAAAACCAGATCCTGGTACAATAGCAACTTTCTACTCCTACACGGGGAATGGTAGGGTTTCCATTGCCCGTGTATCGACCCAACTCGACTCAACTTGACTTCACTCGATTCTCCTACACACGTGCATCGTAAACGTGACATACATGCAGGATATTGTGTATCGTATGCTGTGTGTACACTGTGCAGCGGCCCCGAATGTTTTCCTCTTGCAACCTGGCTCGTGTGCAATGTTAAAAAGCATAAACTCGGTACCTCTATTCTATACTCTCCTATCCGGGGTTAGCAGTCTAAACTATCAATCGATCGTTTTCTGTTGGCCCCTAGCTCCGCTACGCGTACGCGGCGATAGAGGCCAACGGAGAACGAGAATGGTGAGTTTAGCCTGCTAACCCCAGATAAGAGAGGCATGGAGATAACGAACTGAGCCGCAGGTAACGCGGCCTTCGAGAACGCCATCGCCATTGTCATTAAGTTTGTTCAATCCAAGTCAGAACTATATACAACACAGAAAGTATCAGATTTGTATGCAAGGACCACCTGTTTTTCATCTGTGCAAAAGTTCTCGCATTCTTTGTAATACACAAAATATATCTTTTGATTCTTATAACATTTTTACATTCTGGACCGGATGGAAAGGTATTAGTTTGATGTAAAATTTGACATCGTCTGTAGGCACGATAACTTTTGAAGAAACGACACGAGATACGATTTAACGTCCAATAATCAAGTCAATGTATAGAATTCCTGAAAATAAAACCAGAATTCAACGATCCATTTTGGACAACCACCACAAAATGCTCCTATTGCAATTCCTAAAAAAAAAATAAAAAAAGTTTTTCTTCGGACAAAAATAAACCGGCTGTGAATTCGATTTCGAGTGTTTCCACTTTGTTTGTATTTATAATTATACGGTGCTCATTTCACAAGCACTTTGCTTCCCGTTAGCAAATGTATTTGCTTCCTCATAGAGGAGGCATCAGTTATTTTATTTATAATAGATAAAACAAGGTCTTCATTTTGATCAATTTAAAAATAGAAATTTACAAAAAATACAAAATTAAAAAATAATACTAAACATCTTTTTAATAGAAAGACAAATCAGACAAATCCAATTTTGTATTCGAAATTATAATTTTTTGAACTGGAAAAGGGAAGGGAAAAGTTCTGTCGCACACTATCTCTTTCCTAGCTTTATGATTTCTTTACAAAAAGTGTCCTAATTATTTTATTTGAATATTTATGAGCAAAGAGTACTTTCTATTCATGCGTCAACTTTGAATTATGTCAATGAAAAAAGTTTTTCGGTTTGAAACAGATGATTGAAATATTATAAATGAGTATAACTTCCTTAATCTTCAACAAAGTTTATTAATATTATAGATCAATCGATTCGCTTCGAATCAAGGGATATTTTCCGTTCTTGCATCAATTTTGAATTATGTAAGTGAAAAAAGTTTTACTATGAAAAACCGTGTTTTCAAATATTATGCATTACCATAGCTTCCTTACTCTTCAATAAACTGTATCAATGTCATAGGTCAATCGATTCGTCTTGAACCAACACAACTTTTCTATTCTCGCATCATCTTTAAGTTATGAGAATGAGAAAATTTTTACTATAAGAATCGATTTTAAAAATGCTCTTCGATAAAATGTATTAATATTGTACGTCAATCGATTCGCCTCGACCCGAGGAATCTTTTATATTCTTGCATCAACTTTAAATTATGTTAATGAAAAAAGTGTTACTATAAAAAACCGATTTTCAAAATATATAAATTACCATAACATTCCCACGCTTTAATAAAATATATTAATATTATAAGTCAATCGATTCGTCTTAAGTCAACACATCTTCTCTGTTCTTGCATCAACTTTGAATTATGTCGATGAAAAAAGTTTTACTATAAAAAACCGATTTTCAAAATATATAAATTACCATAACTTCCCTAAGCTTTGATAAAATATATTGATACTTAAGTCAATCGATACATCTTGAATCAACACATCTTTTCTGTTCTTGAATCAACTTTGAATTATGTCGATGAAAAAAGTTTTACTATAAAAAACCTATTTTCAAAATATATAAATTGCCATAACTTCCCTACGCTGTAATAAAATATATTAATGTTATAAGTCGATCGATTCGTCTTGAATTAATACATATTTTCTGTTCTTGAATCAACTTTGAACTGTGTCGATGAAAACATTTTTACTATAAGAAACCGATTTTTAAAATATTATTGAGTGCTAAAAAAAATGCAACAAGTATTTTTAGAAATCCTTCGGTCAGCTTAAAGATACACGGAGAAAATTTGTGTGTTAAATTTTGCATAACTTAGTTCGGTAAACGGAGGACATTACGGCATTATATTAAAATTTCACTTTCAGTCATGTAAAATGAAATAGGGTAATATTTGATATAAAAATATGAATTATTAATATAAATTCATTAAAATTTAATTCGCGTTTCAGTAAGAAATAATACAACAAGATATTAGAGATTACCTCACAGTTGGGTAAAATGAGATCTCGATTACCAACCAGTTAGGTAAAATGAGTCGAACTGTTAGGTACAGTTTCAATCATAGAAAACAAAGTCTACCTCTCTAAATATGCGAATTCTACATCCCAGTCATGTAAAATTTCGTGCGCCAGCAAAAAAAAACATTCTTGCTTCAAACTGATTCTGTGGAAGGTCATCCACTGCTAACAAACACATGCTTATACATATCATACAATTCATAAGTATATTGTTGGTACATATACACACAATTTAACTTAAACAATTACATTAAATTACGATATATTACATACGATATAGTCGCACGCTTCTAACGATATTAACGCTATTAAAAATCGCAAACGCTGTGACGGGTTTCGAACCACCTAAGCTACGGTTAACGCGTTCTATCGCTAAGAACTAAACCTCACGGCTAACCTAACAGTTAGAATATCGGGAAAAAAATCTCGGCTATAAAGTTAAAGTACAAGTACGTCAGGGCCGTACAAAAAAATAACTGGTTCCCGTTTCATCGAAGTTTGTTATTGTAACATTTTATTAATTAGCGTGCTTGTAAATTTGTAGGAAGTAAATAAACATATTGGATAATTTTTTATTTGAAATTGACCAACCTTGAAACTTTAAGTTATTTAATTTTCAATACTTTTGCATGGTCTTCTTTTTAAAAATAATAGAACATTATGCTTGCTATGCGCGCACTAATTACCTTTTTCTTTAGAAAAAGAACTCGGTTCATTTTCCAACATTTTGTTATAGATTTTACAGAAAATCTTATATTATTTGAGAACGTTGTACATGATTCACAGAAGTTTCCTTATTATAGCGAGGAAATTCCTCCAGTGAATTCAATATGAATGACAACTTTTTCCACTTACTTACAATTCTTTCTTTAGATGGAAAATTAGTTTTTTTTTATTGATATCAATCTTTTTCAACTAAAAAGTCAATTCGATTTTGTTTTGAAATTTTTCTATAGAAATTTGATCTTTTTGGTAGAGAATTTATTTATTTTCTTGAAAATTTAAATACTTCTACGAAAATTGAAGTTATTTGCTCAAAAACTTATTTCTCTGTCTGAAAATTCAACTAATATATATCTTTTGTTAAATATTTAGCTTCTTCAGTTAAAGATTTATCTATTTTGTTGAAAGTTTGTCTTTTTTTGTAGAAAATGAACCTTTTTAGTTAAAATTCATGTATTTTATTTAATTTCTTTGGTGGAAAAAAATGTTTTCTTATTTTAAATTAATTTTTTAAACAAAAAATTCAACTAAATTTCTTATCGAGATTCTTTTACATTCAAATTTAATCTTTTTGGTAACAAAATTCAGTTGTTCAGTTGAAAATTCATTTTATTTGCTTAAAAACTTATTTCCCCAACTAAAAATTAAACTATTCTATACCTTGTTAGAAATGTATGTTTTTAGTTGCAAATTCATCCATTTAGTTGAAAATTTATTTTTTTCTGGTAATTTTCAACCTTTTTGATTGAAGAGGCAACCATTGGGTTGAAAATTCCATTAAAAATGAAAAATGTTCATGGAAAATTCATGTATTTTCTTGAAAATTATTCTTTTTTAGTAGAAAATTAATCTTCTTGGTTGAAATTTTTATTTCTACAGTTGAAAATAGTTTTTTGTATTGAAAATTAATTTTTTAAAATAAAAATTTACAAATTAAATTTTTCAACTAAAAATTTTTTAATTAATTTTTTCAACTAAATATTTAAATATACACCATTTTTCGAATCTTTTTTTTCATAGCCATTACATCTTTTCGGTTGAAAATTAACAATTTTGTTGAAAATTTATTTTATTTGTTTACAAACTTATTTCCCTAACTGAAAATTAAACTATTCTATTCTTTGTTTGAAATGTATGTTTTTAGTTGAATATTTGTCTTTTTTTTTATGGGAAATTCATCTTTTTGGTTTAAAATTTACGTAATTGTTGAAATGTTTCTTCTTGTTTGAAGATGCATTATTTTAAATAAAAGTTCATTTCTTTTTTTGAAAATTCAACTTTGTTTTCAAACATTAGTCTTCATGACCTAAAAACTGAACCTTTTGGATGAGAACTTTTTTATTGATTGAAAAATCTCTTTTGTTGAAAATTTGTATTTTTTGGCGCGAGTCAACAGTTTTTTATTGAAAAGTAAATAGTTTTTGGAGAAAATATCAACTTTTTGTGATACTACAATAACACTTTTTGTTAAGAATTAAGTTTTTTCTGTTGAAGATTCATCATTTCGGATAAGAGTTCAACTAATTTGTTGTAAATTACCTTTTTCTTCATTGAAAATTAATTATTCAACATAAAACCTTCAAGCCATTAAAATTGAGCAATAAAAGCTTCAAAATTAAATATATGTAAAATCTATGAAATTAAATTCGGTTAGAATTTGAGGAATAGGATTAAAAATGCAAACTAATACGCTTTACAGGATTTATTTATTATAATACATAAAACTTATGTACATAAATATAAGAAAAATATTCATAAATAATAAGTAATGCTAAGTAGTCTAGTTTCATAACCATGTTTTGTTGATATAAAAATATCCATCACGTAATTTGTGACTCATTGACAACTTAGCTTCGCTTAGAGTTTGTGATGATAGTGTGCACCAGGAATAATTATCAAAATTAAAAATTTTGTAGGCATGAAAATGTTCGTCAAAATAGACATCATGAATTTGTCGTGCGACCGTCTGGAATTCGCTACCATCCTTTACAATAAATACATGTACTACATGAAATAGTGGGCCTTCTTCCGAAAATGTAACAATTATACTATTGCGAGTGATTTTTTTTTCATAAAAGTATACGTAGTCCGTAGTTTGAAATGTATTTCTAGAAGGATTCCAGATTAATTTACAGAATTCGTCGACGTTTGGCAGTTTTTCGAAAGGAACGTTTTTAATTGGGCCAATTGAGAAAACTTCTGCAGGCGATTCATTACATAGAAATCGATAATTAAGAATCAGTTGGTGCTTTAACGCAATTGTTCGGCAGACGTTAACACGACTAATAGCTACATGTGACGTTACTTTTCCTATGCGGTGCGTGGCTTCAAGGCGCATGCAATTCATTTTCCAAACTGGGCCGACAGCTTCCATTACCCGAGGGTAATGGATTAAGAAGTGATGCTTCGGTTTCAAAAGCCCCGGGAATAATTCACTGTGCGTTTGTAAATATTCTTGAATTAAAGTACCCGCTTGCTTTGGAGTGTCGACATGAATGATGGGACTAACGAATATTTCTAGGAGAGCCCTCAATGATTTTAACAAATTCCAATATTCGTTTTCTCGAGGTATCGAATGACCAACAATGAGACATAATACTCTGATCAGTGTTAACATTTCCGAAGAGGACATAATTAGATAACCATTTTTTATATGTGATTCCGACAATTTCGGAGGCCTATTAACGTGGCCAGTTTTTCCATAGGAAAACGATTCAAGTCTTTCGTTTAGTTCATTTAAAGAAATAAGCTGCAGTATGTAAATAAGTTGATTTAAAATTAAAGGAACATCATATCTACCTACACCCTCTAAAAAATCGTGCATAACGTCAACAAAGAGATTTTCAGTTAAGTGGAAACCATCTACATCATGAAAGACTCATTCTTCCTTGATACCAGACTGTTTCGAATTACCAGCAGCTAGATGTAGATTGTAATTTTGTAGTGTGCGAAGCTCGCAATCGCATTCTTTAAAAACAGAATTAATGTCTTCAAAGCGAGTTAGGCAAAATCTGCAAAAGTAGTTTGAACGGAAGCTCTCGTTCAAACCGAGCATTGAATGTTGACCTAAGTTATCAGCGCGAATTAGCGTCAAAAGAAAATAAACTTTTTTATCTCCTGTTGGGGTGGAAATTGTAACGCCTTCTTTTCGAAGAAAGTTAAATTCGTCAACAACTTTAGAAAATACAATTCTATTTTTAAATATTTGACGATCACGAGTGTTCAATAATACCAATAAAAAATTGTTTTCGGCCTTAGACTGTAATTCGGGTGGTAAAAATGGTGTCACGTAACCTGCACCGCATTTTCCAATACCTTTGTGACTTCCCAAGGGGTTGTTGTTCTCGTAATCGTCGTAGAAGTAGTCAAAGTATAAAACAATTTTATCGCCGAATTTAGCTACTTTTTTTTGCCATAAAGGCCCCTGCATAATGTTCACCATTATTTTGGAATGTTTTAAAACCTCGTCCTGATATTGAATTGTTCTCTCTAAAACCCCCGGTAATTCAAAAAAACGCTTCAAGACAAATCTTATTGGTATGAATTGGGCCACGACCGGTACATTTTGTATAATTTTTACACCGTCTTTTTCAACTATTTTTTCCTTTTCCCCTAAGATGAAGTTTTCGGGCATTATGAACGTGTTACTGCTTTTGAACATAGAAAACCGTTGAGCTTCAGTTTGCATATTTTGGAATGGATTAAAAAATTTCTCCATGATTTTGTCTAAGTCCAAAGACAAAATTTGTGAAGCACTGATGAGACTTTTAATTTCGTCTTTAACTGTAGTGAGTGTCGATTTTAATAATTCAGAGGTATCTTTAATGATTTCGTCGACCCGTGCTCTTGATAGATCAGGATATCTGTAAAGTTTTGCAACAAACTGTACCTCTCCCTTTTTAATGCCGTTTAATATATTCACATTTTTTGACTGTTCAGACTTACACTCAGTGTTAGATGAAGGTTTAGAAAAAACATTTTTCAATTCTTCAGGCTTACATTCGGTGCCAGATGAAGGTGTAGAAAAAACATTTTTCAAGTGTTCAGGCTTACACTCAGTGTCAGGTATGGGTTTCGAAAAAACATCTTCTTCGGAATCTGAGTCATCATCAACATCATAATTTAATTCCATTAATAAATCGTCAATTGATGAGGATTGCAATGTCTCATCGTTAATCTTCGTTACATCGTGAATTATTTCTAATTCTTCTCGCATGATATTTTCGAAAATTGTATCGATATTAGAACTTTCAGTGTGCTTAACCTTCCTATGTCTGATATAGGAATTAAATAAAGAATACATCCTGGTGCATTCTACCTCAGGACACTCAAACGATTTCAAAGAAAAATGTACCAATTGAATGTGACTGATGAATAGTGCGTTGCTAGCAAACGCGCAGTCACAAGCAAAGCAACTTATCATCTTGAGCGATCTTATCAAATTTCGAAATAATTAAATGGAACAACCACATAAAGCAACGATAATTACGAAATAAGTGTAGCACACCAACTACCACTTTTTGCAAGAATCTATCAAAAATCTATCTATTGTAAAATTGCTTTGACCGCACCCTCAAGGATTCTATTTTGCATACTAATTCTTTCCCCAGGATATTCGATTTTGTACAAAGCTCGCTGTATAAACTGCCACAAGTTATGCGAATCTGGCGGGTAGTCGCAGTCGAAAACGTGAAATACTTTGAAATTCAAGTCAACAGCACTCAGAATTGAATTTGCAGAGTACTTAATATCATCAACAGCCACGTAGTAAGCCTTAACGTCCAACAGAGAACCAATAATAATCGTCAGGGGTTGGAGTTTACGATGTTTGGCTCTCAATGAATCTCGCAGTTTGTTCAAAGTTTTATCTAACTCAGTCGCGTCCTGAAAAAATCAAGAATTAATGTCAAAATTTGCAACAAATTCTATACTTGTCTCAGTGTTTTTGTTAGTTAACGAAAATAAATATGGACCACTCACTTCCACATGCAAGAGATAAGTACTTCTCTTTTCTTTATTAGTCAATTTTAGTTCGTTAGAAATTTCATTGGCTTCACCACTCCTTTTTCTCTTGTTTCTCTCGGTTGGGCAAATATAATGCAATAAATAAAAGAGGAGAATATCTTGCTGCTCTAAATCTAAAAAATTCACAATACTGCTGTTAAAACCAATAACCAATAAAATGCGAAAAATAATCAGACCTATACAAATAATAGTAACTTAACTTCCACAGTTTTTCTTGTAATAACGATAATTATAATAAATTACGTACTACGAGATAACCCTGGCAGCAGGCGAATAAGAGCCGCATCGTCGGATGGTACACTTTTGACGCTTTGCAACTGACCAATCAGATATTGCCTAATCTTAGGCCAATTTTCCAGTAGCTTTGAGCTTTTACCTTCGTCAGAGTTTTCACTGACGTTTTCATCTGAATTTCGGTGCATGGACCAAAAATCTTGGTTAATCTACAATATATTACAGAATTAGGAATTTACAACCATGTAATGTAAATTTAACATTATACGTTTTAAAAGATTTACAAATTTACATATATTTACCAGAACTTGTCCGGGTTGATCAAGTCTAAGTGCTTTCACGCTCGACATGTACTCGAAAACAGATAACTTCTGAACATGTAAAAGGCTCTTTCGAACACCTCGTGTACTTTTAAAGGCCTCTTCAACTTCTGAGAAGGGTTCAGAATGATTTTGAAGAAACTTCAATTTTTCCTTCTGTAAGTCTAAAGTTAAAAACATCACATTGTTGAACAAGTAATTTTTTATAGCACTATTTTATATAAATGGAAACATTAAGCAATGCGAATGAAAAAATGTTGCTTACCAAAATCGTTTAAAGGGATCTGTGTTTCCTCTTGCGGTTTGTTTTTCTTAGTGTTGATAAGAATCTTTTTCTCTCGCAACAAACGCTTTGCATAATTGAAATGGTCGATTAGTTTTCCATTTTTTGGTATTCGCACTCCATTTTCGATACAAAACGGTATGAAATATGTAGCAGCAGATTCACCTACAAAATTATTTTCGATTTCCGACGCAAGCTGTTTCCAACGTTCATTTGGAATACTGCACAAAATGAAGGAAAATTCGAGTATAAGAGTTGCTTGAAAGAATAGCGGTTAAAAGGACACTTGTTTAATTAACATTAGTTTGGGTTCAATACAAAAAAAATTACATTTTAGGAAATTAAAAGAATCAATTGATGATATTTGGTAAATTGTACGTACTCCCAGGAATCAATTGTTTCTCCAGGTTTAATGTCTTTCAAAACTTCATCTTTTTCTCGCTGAATCAACACGTGAACTAATGAACGGCGCGCCTTTTTGGTCAGTGTGTTATTATTTACTCTGTACGCTGTAAGGACTTCTTTCCCATTTGTGTCGTTTTTCAAGTACGTCAATAAATCCTAACACATTTCAATACAAATAATATGGAAAATGTCAAAAAATGTGTCACTTACGTAATTTACTTATGTTGCAAATATAACTATTTGATTTTAAAAAAGTTTGAACATTTCTCAAAATACCTGACTGTATTTTTCTGACGGCGGTTTTGACACAGCGTGAATTGACAAAAGCCTATCTCTCGGATTCCTACTAGAAATGGGACTCTTGTCTACATACACAATCTCGTTATTTTCCAGTGTTGGCCTGGAATCTCCTTTTGACGCAGAAGGTGCAGTTATCACCTGAAAGGGATGATCGTCAATATTTTTAATGACACTTCATTATCTGATGAGAATGCGAATTCTTAATCAATACTCATTTAAGAAATTGTTTGTGAAAGAGTAAATTGCTTGTAATTTTTATATATTTACTGACCTGCGATTCAGTTTGTTTTTGAGCAATAAACGAGAATGTGTCATGATTTAATTGACTTTGCAAATTTTGTGCACAATTTTGCCAATTTGGTTGTTGGTAACTTAGATATTCATATGGTTGATAATAATTGTCAGGCTGAAAAAATTCAAGTAAAAGACTCAATTATGTCATACGTAAAGGCGAAACACATTAATTCATCAACCTTATTTTCAAAGCCTGAATCAAATAATTTTTCACAACTTTTGTATTAAAAAATAAATTTGGGTATGACATTTTTATTTTAAAATTTTTTAAAAGAAATTTGATCTGTTCCTTTAAACCACGATAAAGTCTTATAGAAAAATGTGTCAATAATTTATTCTACATTTACTAAGAAAATTGAATGTAAAAAATTTTTGAAATCAAGAATTTTCAATCAAAATAATCCACAATATTCATTATTTTTTTACTTACAGGACGATTTTGTGACCAATCTCCCAATGATAATTGTTGTATTGAATGGGTTTCTCCTTGCACTGTTTGTGATGGAGCAAGTGGCGAATTTAAAGGAGGAATAAATCCAGAATGTAAATTCGTATATTCGAGCGATTCAGTCCGCGTTTTCGAAGTCGACTGTAAGAAACATCGATTTCAATATAAATTTATCTAACAATTAAAAATAGTATTATTAATGACTGATTTTTAACATTTCTTTTACGCCGGCTTACCTCACCTACAAAAGACTTATCCATCTCGGGAAAAGCTGAAAAATTAATTACTATCATGCACGAAATACTTCTCAAAAATTACACAAATGAAATGTTTTCATGTATTGAAAAATTTTAAAGAGAAATAGAAGAAACACAGACATCCTCAAAGTAGCATTTAATTTTTCCTCTGAATTAATAGGTGTAAATTTAGCATTCTAACACGTGCACATTTGAAAACTTTTTAATTGAAACAAACAAATGTAACATAACCTCAAATTCACTCAAACGAAAGCTTTCCTTACAATAGGAATATGCAGAGGTTACTTACTGAATGTTGGCAGATGATCAACAGATAACGTACACGAGAACACTGAAAAACACTTTGAGAAAAATGCCTTGTTGATCGTAATAATATTACTATAATAATAGTTGAATAGTAAATACCCGGGAAAACCAGCACGAGACAACATACATATTGCATCGGGGATCTCCCGCCTCGAAGTTCGAAGTCGGTTGTCCAGTGTAGTCGGATGTTTTTTCATCACCCGCATCTTTACACGTCAATTTTTAAATACATTCAACTTTTATTTAGTAACTTAATAAGTATTATCAACTGACAGAAAAGGATAGTCTATATATTTTAATATTTTCTGAAATCCTACAATATTAACCGAAACTTAAAAATGTTAAAGCTTCTACGGGGGGCTTGGCTTTAAACTTCAGCCCTGAGAATGTTGACGTCCCTAGCGATTCTCATTTTACCTTACTGTTGTGTAATTCCTCTCCTAATAAAAGTGAAAATCTCTTTAAAAATTCTGCAATCTATACTTTCTTTTAAGTGAATCGTTAATATCACACAAAAGTAAATTTTATATCATTCATTTAATAAAAATTTACAATACTTTGCGTTATTTTATAATATACTGGTATGAAAATAATACAACCCTGATATCAATTATTACATATCAAAATTTTCACTTTTGGACTTGAGATTTTACATAACTCTTTTGTATTATTTATAGTTCTGTTTTGTATTAAATCCTAAAATAATTGTAAACTTTCTCTAAATGCAGTAATGTCCTCCATTTACCGAACTAATTGGGTGAATTTTAATATACAAATTTTCTCCGTGTATTAGTCGGGAAAATAAGCCCTCTAAATTTCATCAATTTATCTGCAACCGTTTTCATGTTATCGTGTTCACAAAAAAGTGTGACATCCACACATCCACACACACACACATCCGGACAATTGCTTAGAACATTGTATTAGACATTTTTAAATTGGGGAAGGTTCAATTAAATGAATTTAAAATTTTTGGATAATGTTACCTTTACAAAGCTTCCTCTATGAGGAAGCAAAAAGAGGAAAGAAAAATGAGAAGCCAACCAACCAAATCCCCTTCCCTTTCTTTTTTATTTCTGTCTTATTTTTTATTTTCATTATTATCAAATCACAATATGAAAGCATGCAAAGTATTTACCAACGTTTCGGTGCTCACACAGAGTACCCTTATCAAGGCAAGAAAAATTAAAACAGGTGGTAACAGCGACCAAGCAACGACGTTATCTCCTCGATACCTGAGATCTGAATGTCTTGTTTTATTTTCAGGAATTCTATACATAGACGCATGCTTTTTGTTTTAATCATGAAAAATATTATTAAAAGTAAGAAATTCCTTTTTCCAGCTATACAAGATGAGAGAAAATGTTGAGAAATTAAAAAAAAACATAGTCCAAATTTTTACATTTTTTCACAATGACCCTCATCGTAAATATATGTTATGTATATGTCAATTGTCTGATGTACATGTCAAATAAACGTATAGTATATAATGCTCTGTCGAATATAATAGTCAGTGTACTTCAAAGAATTTTATTTGTGCATGCGAACTTTAAAATACGTCTGTTTTTCGAATTGACGCAATGGACGCACTTGTGCATTTTAGATACTAGTAACTTGCCACACCGACAAAATAAAAATATTCTTAAAAATTCTTTGAATAAAATCACAGACAAGTTTTGCTGAAAACCACCATACGGGATCGGAAATTTAGTGAAAAAGTGTGCAAAAGTGCTAAATAATGTTTTCGGGCGGTTATTGCAAAAAATAGCATGAAATACACGTGCGAACAGGCATTATTGCTACTCATGTGATTGCAGCATTTGCCTTCAGCTCTTTGCACTCGTGCAGAAGTGTCACACTCATCGGATATCGCCTATTTTGCGGACTGTTATCACAAATATCTCTTTTAGCACCAGCAGAGCGTTCATTGACAAATAGAAATTAACTGATATGAATATTATGATAGATGGTAATTCAGTATAAAAAAGTTAGAGCGAGTGTGAATTCGGAAAAATGAAAACTATGCATTCGGAAAAACAAAAATGATCATTTCCAATCGTATTCGGATTAATAAAAAATAGGGCAGTTGGTAATTCGCATAAATAAAAATAGAGTAAAATGATAATTTAGAAAAATATAATTTAGGGGCAAACTGTTATTCGCTGAAACGAATCTCGGTGAAAACATAACATTTGTGAAAGTGAAATTTGGAAGATATTCATACCCATCAAAGAAAAACTAATCGATAGAAACATAAAATCAGGTTATGTTACATCTCGATTTTCATTAAACTGCTACATTAAAAATGACAACTATATTCACATCTTTCTACGGCTCTACGTCGATGTCACTTTTTTTCTCATTGTGCGACGCGTTGACACACTTTTGGATTAATAAGTGATACTTTGAGATTTAGTGTCGGGTTGTTCAAAGTTCAAAGAAGTATATCCGCGTTTGTCGAATATAAACTATTAGTCAATTGATCGAGATATAAATAAAAGCCTTTTTTTCTTTTTGAATACACACGCAAGTGCAGCATAAGTCATACTTTACCCTATTATTATATTTTTAGGGTCGAACCCCTTTTACAAGTCTTCCTTTAAAACATACGAGTGTTAGTGACTGGTCACAGAAAAGTGAAGTGTGATGAGCAATTCTTTAACGTGCCTTTAGTGTGTAATATTCTTGCTTATATGACACTTTGTGTATATTTATAACTTAATATTCCTTATTTAATAATAAAATAGAGAAGTATTATACTATTTTTCCAAAGTATAACAAATATTATCGGAACAGAAAGTTCCTTATTAAAGTTCCGGACAATAAACTTTAAATACGGCAAAATTTGCCGGAGCTCAATACTCGTCCTTATTTTTTATAGTCAGCACGCTACTACTTACTTGTCTTTATCATTATCATATTTATGAATATGATGAATATTAATAAATCTTCACCATGTTTCAAACTGATTCAGCTTGTTTTCCCAAAGTTATGAACTAAGGAAACAAAAGTGACTTGTTTTTTGAAAATCGCCCATATATAGAGGGAACGAAATGTCTGTTGTAACATTCTAGAAGTTTATCTATCGGCCTTCCCTAGATTTTTTTCAGACCACTAATGGTTTGATCATCTAACTCTCTCCTTCTCTGTTAATATTATTAGTATCAGAAAATTCACGAAGCAGGTATCTTGTGAGGTTACAAAGTCATTGTCTTACTCAATTCAGTCACTCGCAATTTCCTTACAAAAACAGGTTATTCATTTTATCCACAGAGAGTTACTTACAAACAAAAGAGACAAGAAACTCCCTGATCAGCAAACCTTACATGAGAAAACTAGAATTTTCCAGCCTCATATAAACATGGCTTGCAATATTAATGTGTCACAATATTTATCTATGAGTTAAACTGATTTATTCTGTAATAATAATTATTAGAGATCGGCAGAATTTTACAAAAGGCAGTTTACAATTATTCTAATCGGCCTTCTTCTAAAGAAAATAATCTTATTCAAAATCTTGTAACTTTTTAAATATTTACTACACTACTGCTTTATCCTTTTAAATCATTCCATATGCATATTCAACTCATAAATTCAACTATCTAATAATTCGTTGACAGATGCTACATTTGAAACGTTTATATTAACGTTTATAATATTATTATATTCAACTATTATTGAATTTAGGTGATGAGAACGGGTAAAGAATAAGTCAGAAGAAAAATTTGGTCTGGCTGATTCATGATACTTTTTGAGAGAGCTAGAATTAGAGGCAAATGAGAAAAGACACGTCCCTTATTCGCACTCAATGAACTGCGATGCCCCTGATAATCGAAAGTATTCTCCCCCTATACTTGTTCATAAAACTTTCGGCTTCCCCGCCGCTGTGTCCAAGGTAAAAGGAGTCACGTTAGATGTTAAAAATGCAAAAGCTCAGAACCCGGGGGCTATGCACTGATTTCAAAAGTATGTATTGTGAAGTTAAAAAATCTGTAATGTTAAAATCAGACGCCTGTTCTTTTTCAGTTTTTGGTACCATTTGGACCCTTTGTTTTTTCAATATAATCGTTAAGTTTGGCCTCTTTGTTTTTTCTTCTTGATATAATCGGGCAGTTTGACACGTTAGTTTATTAAAGCAGTTTAGCACTTCTTTTTTTCTTAATATTATGGGGCAGTTTGACCCTTTTGGTATTTTAGTATTTTGGGGCGCGAAGACACCGCTGCGACTGCTCACAGAAATGACCTGGATCATACCACCATCCCCTTCCTAACGTCTCATAGGGGGTGCGAAAGCACCCCTGTGACTGGTCAGAGGATTAATGTAGATCACATGCCATCCCCTTCCCAACGTCTCATGAGGGGCGGGAAGTCGGTCACTAACGGTTACTAGAAAACTACTAATTTGATTAGTGGAAATTGTCCACTTAATAAATTAGTAAAATTCCGCTAAGCAATTAGTAGTTCGTATCGCTTTCAGTCTCGCTGAAGCATTTGGACATATCCGCTGGAAAACTACAATGATCCGGCTAATAATAACTAAAGTAAAAGACATTATTAATATACGCAGTGTCTCGTCGCGTCGTCCCGAAATTCGGGACGACTAGTGCAATATTTTTCATAAGCTTGGCTAGTCGTCCCGAATTTTCGGGTGGGTGCGGGAAGGCACCCCTGTGACTGGTCATAGAAATAATGTTGGTGAAAGACCTACCCGTTTTCCAAGGTCTCGTGGGGGCGGGAAGGCACCCCTGTGACTGGCCACATAAATAATATTGGTCCAACCCCCCTAATTTTTCGGGACGACTAGACACAGCCATTAATATAACATATTCTGTGTATTCCAATTTGTTATTGTATCATTAGAATTAAAAGATTCATTTTGAATTAGGTAACCTTAAAATTAAATTATTTATTATAAATATCATAATAATTATAACATCATATTACAGTATCATCAAATTTAATCATTATATTACTGTAAAACATATTTGATCATTGTACTTACTCAATATCAGTAGTATGAATAGTTTCATTAATAAACTTATTAACTACAATGGAATACTTCATAACTTCGCTATGACAGAATGCATAACTTCAAATAGCGTAGAACCAAGTGGCGCGGAATGCTATATAAGGGAATGACTTCTGATTGGTCGAAACTCTTACAGTTCACTAATTCGTTAGTGATCGCGCTAGGTTACTAATGAATGAGTAAAGCGAAGTTACTAAATAATAGTGAGCCATGTTTACTAATTGTAATTAATAAAGCTTATACTAATTTATAAGTAAAATACTTACTATTTCAGAAGTGAAATCTCAAAATATTACTATTTTGTTAGTGAACCACACATTGACTA
Organism: Andricus quercusramuli; assembly: GCA_932178445.1. NCBI lineage: Eukaryota > Metazoa > Arthropoda > Insecta > Hymenoptera > Cynipidae > Andricus > Andricus quercusramuli. Next base: position 240,359 of record CAKNXH010060511.1, read on the forward strand.
ATTTAACTAGTGAAGTTTTCACTAATTCAGATTTAGAGAGGCAACTTCTTATCGGGGGCGGAAAGGCACTCCTGTGACTGATCATAGAAGTAATGTGGGTCACGTAGGTTCCCCTTTCCAATTTCTCATCGAGGGCGGGAACGCACCTCTGTGACTAGTCACAGAAATAATTTAGGTCACGTAGGTTCCCCTTTCCAATTTCTCATCGAGGACGGGAACGCACCTCTGTGACTATAGTCACAGATATAATTTAGGTCACGTAGGTTCCCTTTTTCAACGTCACAACGGCGACGGTAAGACACCCCTGTTACTGATCACAGAAATAATGTAGGTCACATAGATTTTCCTTCCAACGTCTTATCGGGGGCGGAACTGACCATAGAAATAATGTAGGTCATGTAGATTCCCCTCTTTAATGGCTCATCTGGGGTCGGGAACGGGCCCCTGTGACTGATCACACGAATAGGGTAGGTCAAACAGATTCCCCTTTCCAGCGCAACGTTTCAGGAAGGGGGGCGTAAAGGCACTTCTGTGATAGGTAATAGTACTACTTTAAGAAATATAAAATGTTTGTGATTTTCCATCTTAAACTTCGAATATCCCGAAAACTGTTAGTCATAGGCTCAAAGTTAATATAGCATAAAATGTGCATTTTAATCAGATCTACAACTTGTGTCGATAATATTTTCCACATTCTTTATTATTTACTGAAATAAATGGAAAAACCATGATTTCATACGGTTTTTTGTGTGGTTTTTCCCATGAAAATCAATTTGGTGCCAATTTTCACTATCATATTCGTAATCAGCGCGCCAAAATACATAAGTATAGGTAGCCCGGGTAAAAACATTTGGTCTTGATTTTGTCTTGAATGTCTTCAATATGTCTTTACCCACATAACACGCAATGTTGCAGACATATTGCTGCAATATTTAATCGAAATATTGACAACATTCCAAACGAATATTGCAGCAGCGTTCAAGCAATATAAAAATATCCGACTCAGGCAATATTTTTCTGAAATATTTCAGCAATATTTCAACAGAATATTGAATCGGGCTTGCCGTATGTGTCTGTAAAGTGTCCGGGAAATATTGTCAAAATATTGTCTCTTAATTTTCAGTAATATTTCTGTGCAACGTTGCCGAAACATTGTTTCGAAAATTTCGTCTAAATTTCAGCAAAACATTGCCTTCATTATCCTTAAAATTTTCTGTGGAACTTCACTTACATTTTTATAACGAATAACAAACAAAAAATAAAGTATACACTGTTTAAAAAATCGAAGTTTTTTGACAAATAAAGGGACAGAATGGAATTAATAAAAATTCGCTGGAGTCTAATCAACTCCATTCTGATCCTATATTCGATCAACAATTCCGCCTTTTTCACCAGAGTAAAGAAATTTAGTACTCGTCATTTAAATAGAATCAACTTTTGTGTTAATGAAATTTATTCAGGGATTCGTCCAAAACTATCGTTTCGTTACGTTACGTTATCCAAAAAGTACCGAATCTTTTGTTCACTTTTCGTTACGTTTTGACAGATTGGAACAAAATTAAAAACGAAATTGTTATAACTTGACATTTTACATGTCTGCTTTTTAACATTTACATCAGGTGCACAAGGATTCGAATGAACTATTTTTTTCAAAACACAAGTGATTAAAAAATTTCGTTACAATTTCGGTATTTTGAATAACGTAACCTAAGCCGAGTGAATATAGTTACGTTTTGGAAGTATGGAAACAGAACGAAAATCACGAAAGTATTTTGTTTCTTTTCGGTCGGATCCCTGAATTTATTACGTTTATAATAAAATACATCATATGTATCAGACTAGGGAAACATTTCGGAAACTACTTGAATTTGGAAAAATGTAGTCGTCAATACGAATGTGAATGGAAATAAAGTGATATAATTTCATTTATTAATTTTATAATTTCAATTTATCTCCTCAAAATCGCCTTCTTCATCATCCGATTCTAGATATTCGCCTTTAATTTAATTTTTTTTATGAATGAGCTCGTATTTCAAGTGTTGGCCTGTTGATCTTCTGCTTGCTTTCTTATCCCTAAAAATGAATGTTTTCCGAATATTTCTTCACTTCAGAACATACCTACCACTTCAAAGTCGCCCCAATAAAAATTGAAGTGCATTAAATTCCCCGCAAAACTGAAAAAATAAGAGTTTCTTTTATCTCATATAGTATAGGAGATACAGCCTTGGGCATTTATATTTCCCTGAAATATTTAAAAAATAATATTTAGTTTCAGTTTTTGTGAAGCAGCATATTTGCTGTGCACTTTAGACAACAATAGTGGCAATATTAGTTAATGGAGACTTAATAAAAAGGAAATCTTAAAAATAAAAATAAAACGTTATATCTCTCACGCGTCCGAAGTTACAATGTGTTGAACAATACACACTTTTATGCAAGTTGGTTATGTTTGTTTAGGTACTTTTATCATTCTACCGCAAATCGCAATAGAGACGAATGAACATTCATAAAATTGGGTATTTTTCAGAAATTATATTTAAAAAAAAAAACCTGGCCAGAAAAGTTGTTTAGCCCGCATAAAACTGAGAGAATGTCCTTATTTTTTTATCAATATAAAATTTTTTCAACATTGGAAGAAATGAAAAAAGGTGTGGTTGTACTGAAAATCTTCGTTTCATGTTTTCAAAATTCAATGAAAAAAACGTGGAAAAAAATAAACAAGAATTTGTGGAAATTTTTTTTCCCGTAAACGATGCGAAATTTTCAAAAGGTCATTTTTGTAGAATTTTTATAGATGTGTAATCTTATATCTGAATATTTTTTGTACCTTTCTTTGTTTTCGAACAAAATGAAGCAATACGATTTTTCAAAATAATTCTTTTGAAATGGAAGCAGTGGTTTATCAACAACGAAACACCCGAGACATGTGTTACATATTGCCAATTATTTCTAAAAAAAAACTTCAAAAGTCCGGTTTTTAGAAATATCACTTTCAAGAATTTGAGAAAAGCAGCCGCCATTTGGTCATTTTTCAAAGTTTTTTAATTTATTAGGAATAAATTGAAGGAGCAAGAATTTCCATGTCAAATATACAAAGAAAATCCTCAATACCTACCCTCGTTCCAAAAATACTGAACTTTGAAAAGAAATTCTCTTAATTTTTTATCATTTGCGGGTAATCTTCGAATGATTGTGAAAAATAAAAATTTATTCACTAAACTGTGGAATAATTATCATTTCTCTCTTTTCAACATGGAATAATTTATCCAGATATCAAATAATTCTGACACTTATATTATTTTCAGTTTTATAATTTTCGAGACTAGGTTTTTCAAATCACATTTATTTATGCATTAAAATAAAATTGAAATAAATATTAAGGTTAAAATTAGTAGCACTGAATAATATTTTTGTGCTATTTTATATAACTCTTTAGGCTACAATACATTTTTGAAGCTCTGTAAATTACCTTACAATATTGTTGGTCCCCTAGACACTTTTTTTGACTATTGATACGATTTCTAGTCCAAGTGAGTCGATATTTTGCTTCAATAAAAGAATCGGATTTTCTGTCGAGAACAAGGAACAAATCTTGCAGTACACTATTTATTTTATTGGTTTTGTTAAACATTCAATATCAAAAACTATTGCTTCGCACTCTGTTTTGTCGGCTGCCAAAAATGCAGATTTCAAACTTGGTAATTCAGCTTTATCATATAGGCTCGAAGATGTTAACATGTAGATGAACAATTGAATGTTGTTATACTTAGTTGATTTAAAATGTCATTTTGACATTGCATTTTTTATGACAAATAAAACAAGTAGTCAACATACATGGTTGCCACTAAAGTTCATCTTTGAAACTAAAAAAATATTCTGATATCTTTCCGGTTCCTGTATGATTTTTTCCTTGTTGCTGCAAAAAAGCTCCATTCTTTTCCTGAACTCAAAAATCGACAGAAGGGGTCATCGCTTGGACAAGAAACAGTATCAACAGTACAAAAATTCTAGGTGACAAACTTTGTGAGATCATTTAGACAGCTACAAACATTTTTGTATCCTAAAGACTTATATAAAATACCACAAAAGTATTTATGATTGCTCATCAATTTCACCTTAATATTTATTTTAATTTTATTTAATGCTTACATTAACCTTTTTACAAAGCCCATTCTCAAAAATTATAAAAGTGTAAAATAATATAAGTGTCAGAATTTGAAAGTTTGGTGAACAAATTTTTATTTTTCATTTTTCACAATCATTCAAAGATTACCCGCAAATTATCAAAAATTGACATAATTTGTTTTCAAAATTCAATATTTTTTGAACGAGGACAGGTGTTGTCGATTTTTTCTGTTCATTTGACACGGAAATTCTTGCTTTTTCAACGTATTCTCATGGTAAACCACTGCTTCAATTTCAAAAAAATTATTTCAAAAAATCGTATTTTTTCTTTTTTTTCGGAAACGAAGAAAGGTACAAAAAATGATCAGATATAAGATTACACATCTATAAAAATTCTACAAAAAGTGCCTCTTGCAAATTTCGCATCGTTTACGGGAAAAAATGAAACATGATATTCACAAAAATCCTGCACTCTATCCCGCTGTATCTCCTAAACTATATGAGATGGAAAAAATTCCTTTTTTTTAGTTTTTCGGGGAATTTAATGCACTTCAATTTTTGTTGAGACGACTTTGAAGTGGTATATATGTTCTGAAGTGAAGAAATATGCGAAGAACTAATAAAAACTGATAAGCTAGTAATTTTTTTTTTTTTTAATGTATCAAAACCAATTAACGGCATTCTCTTTTAGGAGTAAGAAAGCAAGCAGAAGATCAACAGGGCCGAGACATGAAATAAGAGCTCATTCATCAGGAAAATGAAATTATATTACTATATTTCCATTCACATTTCTGTTGATGACTATATTTTTTTATTTTCAACCAAATTCTGAAATGTTTTCTTAGTGTAATATGATGTATTTTATTACAGACATAATAAATGCCATTCACGCAAAAGTTAATTCTATTCAAATGACGAGTACATGATTTCTTTACTCTGGCGAAAAAGGCGGAATTTTAGATCAAATATAGGGTCGGAATGTAGTAGATTAGACTCCAGCGAATTTTTATTAATTCCATTCTAGCCCTTCATTTGTCAAACAACTTAGTTTTTCTTTTAACAGTATATACTTTATTTTTAGTTTATTATTCGTTATAAAAATGTAAGTAAAGTTCTATAGAAACTTAAGGATAATGAAGGCAATGTTTTTCTGAAATTTAGACGACATTTTCGAAACAATGTTTCGGCAACGTTGCACAGAAATGTTACTGAAAATTAAGAGACAATATTTTGAAAATATTTCCCGGACACTTTGCAAACACATACGGCAAGCCCGATTCAATATTCTCTTGAAATATTGCTGAAATATTTCAGACAAATATTGCTTGAGTCGGACACTTTCATGTTGCTTGAACGCTGCAGCAATATTCATTTGGAATGTTGCCAATGTTTCAATTAAATATTGCTGCAATATGTCTGCAACATTGCGTGTTATGTGGGTAG